>CM030852.1:9250033-9487991 GCA_018105865.1 Metaphire vulgaris
CAAGTTCAATCTTTTCAAATGTTTCTTATGACTGTGAAATTAATTAATTTGCTATAACAATGAAATAGCAAATATGATAAAGTTCAAAAGAACCAATCCTATTCAAATAAGCAAATCTCAAATGAATACAAGAAAAATTAGAGAGAAATACAAAAATATATATAAATGAGGTTAGAAAGCACTAAATGTTGCCACATTTTTCAAATAATAAAGAATGTAAATATAAAAATTCCTTATGAAATTAAAGTTACTTTTCTAGAAAAATTCAAAATACTAACATTGATATGTCTTTCCAGTTCACTGGGTTTCCACGTATCTTCTTTGTTCTAAAATTTTAGATATGTTACTGTGAATTCTTTATTTGTTCATGTTGTATATTTAAAAATAAAATAAAACGTCAATCTTATAGCACCCTGATAACACATAATGAACTGGTCAACACAGGCCACATTAATTTCCACTCTGCAATATGACAGCATGCAGGAATCAAACCTAGGATGGCAGCTGGGCAAGATTGGTTATCTACCAAATAAGCCAGTGAGGCTCTGTCTTGCAATAATGTCAATGTTACAAAATATTCAATGTCTATCTCCTGCCAATGCTATAACTACTCAGTGGCAGCTCCACATGAGGGGCCGAGGGCCCGTGCTCCCCGTATTGAACGCCTGTCCCAGTGGTCTCCCTGTTGGGACCCTATACTTGCTAGGCCTACTACATAACCTAGCAACAAATAGTTGGCCCCGTGCTTAGAAGTTGACACCCCAACGGCTCCCCGATGTCGATGATCTGTACATTACGCAGTGGAGATATAGAAGTCGACGATCTGTAGGTCTACATTACACAAGAGGCGCTATAGAAGTCGATGGTCGGACTGGCAATAGTTTACATTAGCAACCAAATATAACGACGGAAAACGACGCTTTTAGATCCTCACTTTGACTTGCGGCATCCTGAATGCCTCAGTCCGATCTCCAGAAATTCTTAATTTATCTAGAATTAATCAATTAATCCTAAAATTATTTAATTTAAAAGAGAAAAAATTGCCGATTAAACGACCGTCGACGCCAAAGGAATGTTGCGCCGATCGACGACGCTCAACCGTACGGGCATTTTTATAGCGCCTTAATTTCACGTGATGAAGCGGTGACAGAATGTTAAAGTTTGTAGCTTATTAAATTATTATTATTATTATTATTATTATTATTATTATTATTATTATTATTATTATTATTATTATTATTATTATTATTATTAATGTTGATTGCGTCGGGGACACTTAACAACAATAAAAGCTTAGATTTTTGTAAAAGAATTTTTTTGAAAAAGTCTAGTATTCAGCAGTTTTTCGTATTTCTATACAGGGCCTCCGAGAGGGAGGGCAGAGGGCAATGCACAGGGGCCCGGCGGTCTGGAGGGGGCCCGGGCTGATGATGAATATGCATAATTAACAATAATACCAATAATAACACTAAAGAAAGGGGGCCCGGTGAGTAAAGGAGGGCCCGGACCTGAGGACATCAAAAGCATCAAAATGAACAGTGTGAACAGGGGCGTCATTTGGGGGAGGGGCTGGCGGGCCCCCAAGAAAAATGAAGAAATAATGTATTAAGTAAATAAATAAATGTGAAATGTGCAAAAAATCGCCGAAATTGTCCAAAATTTGCCCAACAATGTCAAAAAAAATTCAAATTTGCCAAAATTGGTCTAAAAATTGTCCAAAATGTGCCTATAATTGCCCAAAATTTGCCCAAAATTTGGCCAAAAATTATCTCGCCCCAAGAAAAGTGTGAAATGACGCTACTGATTGTGAAAAAGAACGATAAGAAAAAAGGTCATCACTAGTGCATGTTTGAGAGTTGCAATATGACAACGTGTCGGTTAATTTGGGTTAAACCAATGACAAGCAAAAATGGGTCGTCAGCAATTTTAAAAAAATTTCGGGGGCCCGCCGGCCATTCTGCACAGGGGCCCGGAATTTCTCTCGGCGGGCCTGTTTCTATAATCAGTGGCGGCTCCACAGGGGGGTAGTAGCCCCCTGTTGGGACCCTCTACTTAATACTATACTTATACATACCTAACAACAAATGGTTGGCCCCCATGATTAGAAGTTGCCACCCCAACGCCCCTCTTGTCAAATCCTGGAGCCGCCACTGTCTATAATTATGAATTATTTTTTTTTTATTTAGCTTTTCATAGGTGTCTAGGTCATTCTAAAGAATTGTCAGAGTTAATTAAATTAAGTCTAGGGGCTTACATGCTTCTTTCTCAGTCTTCCTATAAGTTCTCTGCCCGGTAGCAGGCCCTGGTTCCCATTTGCACCATCCTTCTAGGTTGCCAGATGTCCAGTTTTTAACTGGACTGTCCGTTATATCGCCTGTTTGTCTGGTGTGAGAATAATATCGAGTCGATGTCGGACATGTAGGCCTATGTGAGTATGTGCCCGGTATTTTTTTGCAAGCTACAAAACTACAGCAAGCAAGTCAGTGAAGTGACTCTCATCCTAGGGACCGTTCATAAATGACGTCGCGCACTTAGGGGAGAGTTTGAAAAAGTTTCTGAATTTCGCTTCAACTATAATAATTTTAATGAGTATTTTCAAAAGAATTCATTGCGATGCCCGCTTCATTCAAGAAATAAGTGCATTGAACCATTAATTTTGACATTATAAAGAGGGGTTAAAGCATTGTGACGTCACTTTTAGGGGTCTGACTTTTTGTGACAAGGGGGAAAGAGGTGTCAAAAACTGCCATAATCGTGTGACGTCATTTGTGGACGGACCCCTAGTAAAATGCAACATTTAGCTATAATTCCCCTATAGGCCTAAAATATCATATGTTTGGGAAAACCCAAATTATACATGTGTATTACAAAATACCTCCATGGTGTATTATTAATTAAGCAGTCTAAAGCAGGGTTTTCCAAACACGTTGGAACCGCCGTCCACTTCAGCGGTTTTGTAAAGTGCCGCGAATCATAGCATGTAATATTTTTAACGCATTAGCCATCTGGCGACCGTTTGTTGAAAGGAATCTCCTGAGTTTTGAATAAATGGCAAAACAAAAACTCTGATTCAATTCTAATAAAATAATTATGACAAATATATTAGGAAAAATTATGCATATTTTGCCAAATAAATCAAAAGAAGAGAGAGAGAGAGATGAAATATTTCTAGAAAATTATCTTTTTTAAAATTGACCAAGAACACACCTTTGTTACGTGTCTTAAAAATCCAATGAGTAGACCTATAACATAATCGCCTAGCCATCGGTTCATTTCCATCAAATTGCCAAAGAGGTTCCTATGTCATTGGAGTTTCAGCGCAAAATGGTCCGAAAGCACTTTTCTTGTGTTATTCTGAAATAAGATTAATTTTTAAAAGTACTATAGGCCTAGTGCTCTAAAGTCGGTTGGGGCGGTATCGCAGACTAGGAGCTTTCAGGTTTCAGCGTCCAAAGTAGCGTCTATTGACTGGGATCAGATCAGAGGCGTCAAGTCTGCACCCACATTCAATTTGATTTTAAATTTAATTTACAAATTTAATTTTCCATATTTGCGAACATTTAAACATTAGTCGTGAATTTTAAAGTCGTAGAAAATCTGGTTTGAAAAGAGTTTTTGACGACATAGAGCGTAAAGAGTTAGGCCTAGTCAGTGTTGTAATAAATACTTCACTGAAAGTATTTAAATACTTTCATAAATACTTGGTTCTCATGTAGTATTTAAATAGTATTTAAATACCCAAATTATTTAAATACTGGCAAATAAGGTTTAAATACTTTTTTAAATACTTGATAATGTATTTGACACGATCCGCCACAACCGTATTTTTGTGTAAATTAATGTTAGTTAAAATTACTTCTAACAATGTCAATGTAGACCTACTTAACTGTTCAACTCTCTAAAACCATCAGTAAAGAAAATGTAAAAATGAACAGTCTATAAGAAACATTATAATTATGTGAAAATTGCAATAAATTCAAAGTATTTAAATTTCTTAAATACATATAAATACTCCATGGTATTTAAATACTATTTAAATACTTAATTTTGGATGAGTATTTAAATACTTTCTTAAATACTGGACAAAGTATTTAAATAGTATTTAAATACTGAAAGTATTTAAATACTTTACAACACTGGGCCTAGTCAGTGGCGGCTCCATCGAAGGGGCCAGGGGGGCTCGTGCCCCCTTATTGAGTGCCTGCCCTCCAGTGGCCCCCAGTTGGGACCCTATACTTAATGCTACATACATTAAATAACAAATGGTTGCCCTCCATGATTAGAAGTTGCCACCCCAACGGCCCCCCACTTGCCAAATCCTAGAGTCGCCACTGGGCCTAGTTGAAAGAATGTTTTGAAATTTTGCGAGGCAGAATTTCATGATTTGATCAGGCATGTTCCAACTCGTTGACTGAGTTTGTTAGCCCTAAAGTCAAAACCGATATTGTCAGTTGCAGTATACGCTTTAAAGGGGCTTTCGCTCACTTGATCTATTATAATTGGCTACATGGAAGATAATTAGTGAAATGCAATTTGTAAGTAGGCCTATATTTTATATAATTTAAAAAACAAGATATCAATACAAGCTCCATAATCCAGTAAATAAATACAAAGTCATGTCAGTGGCGTAGCGTGACGTTTGGGGGCCCGGGGGCATCGTTGATACTGGGGCCCCACGGTTTGGGGCTGACAAAAAAGATCGTCGTCCACGTTTTCACGTTTTTACTGTTGACAAGCAAAAAAAGTCGTCGTTCTTAGCTGTAGAAGTGTTGAGGACCAAAAATTAATTTAAAAAGGTCGTCACCACATCGGGATAGCAGGAATCTGTTTTAAAATGTTTTTAAATTGCAGAATTCGACATAGCAAGAAAAGTTTTCGATTGGTTTCGGATCCACTCTCATTGACCCGTTTGCAAACATCTTTCACCGAATAAAGGTTTAAATGATTTAATTCCTTTTCAGGATATTTTCAAGCAATTGTTCGGCATCCAAAGCCAAGCTCCCGCAATGTCTGAATTCGCATCTTATCTTCATTCGATATTTTACCCATTTTGAAAGTTTAAATCGAACTTTTCTTGTTATGTCGAATTCTGTTAATTTAAAAACATTTTTACAAATTTGCGTTCGATTTAAGCTTTACTACTACTACTACTACTACTACTACTACTACTACTACTGCTACTACTGCTACTACTGCTACTGCTGCTACTGCTGCTGCTGCTGCTGCTGCTGCTGCTGCTGCTGCTGCTGCTGCTGCTGCTGCTGCTGCTGCTGCTGCTGCTGCTGCTGCTGCTGCTGCTGCTGCTGCTGCTGCTGCTGCTGCTGCTGCTGCTGCCAATGCTGCCACCAAAAGAAATAATAATAATGTGTAATCATAACTGCTGCTGCTGCTGCTGCTGCTGCTGCTGCTGCTGCTGCTGCTGCTGCTGCTGCTGCTGCTGCACCACTGCTACTGCTGCTGCTGCTGCTGCTGCTGCTGCTGCTTGCACTGCAAATTGCTGCTGCTGCTACTACTACTACTACTACTAACATTGACATGAAACCAAATTTGTGTGAAGCTAGATATTTTAGGCCTGTCATGCTGCGACTGAGTAGTAAAAATCATCGAAGTTTGACTTTGATATCTCACAATTTGGCCACCTTACATGCAAATGAGATTAAAATAAGGAGAAAGGTAGAGAAATATGTGCTGTACACGTATGGCAAATTTGATAGAAATATATTTAGGAATTCTTTAGAAATCATAGTTTTTCTGCTGTTTTTTTTCAGAGACACGGTCAGACACCCTGTACAGAGAAATAAAGATTAACAATCTCATTTGGGGCCTATTTGCTAAAACGAGTAATACTCTTAACTTATTTCACTAAAATTCTATAGGGGCCTAATCATTATGGATATATTTGATTATGCAAATTTCGTCAAGTAGGCCTATTCCGAAAAATCAGTTGACGATACAACGACCAGATTCTTGAAAAGTTCGAGTTCAAGAGTTCACAAGAAATTTTAATGCTTAGACCGATATTTCTATCCTTTGTAGAAATCGTAAGCGCGACATTTTATCAAAGAAAATCTTCAGATTCAAAGAATTTACACATAGAGTCGTGATTGAAAATGAAAAATCGACAGATCAAACAGCTTTGAAAATATTTCCACAAATACACATAAAATGTCAACTCATCACAAGCCAAGTTAGTACACGGATGACATTAAATTTAAAGGCCTACATTCTACTTGTTACAGTTCCTCAAAATAGTAGCTTGGAAGCCACCAATCGCAGCCCTCAGCTGGACCAACATCCGATGCGTTGTATCCAGTCGGGTGGAAGTTGATTTCACAATTTCCATTCCATACGCAGTAATTGAAGGAGTCGCAGTTATTCTCCATACAGAACTCCATACAATTCATTTGCTTGCTTTTGGTCGCTGTGTTAGAATGAATCAATGGTTTGTTGATGAATCTTGTTCCTGATGTCCTTTTGAAGTTAACCGCTATAATCAATACAAGAAACAGTTCACAATAACTTCTACATGTACAGTGTAAGCAAATGATTTGCAATATGTCCCATTTCGACGACGTCTTTCAAATTCACACATTTTGTGCAAGAAATTTTACTCGTTTGACTCAGTAACATGCTCAAAAAATATTCATAAGCCTACTTCTAAATTTATAGAATTCACTTCTAATTGAATTGAAAGCATATATATATATATATATATATATATATATATATATATATATATATATATATATATATATATATATAAAAAAACGGCGTCATATCCAAACGGGTTTACATCAATCCAACGCAGCGATTGATTTAATTACCATCCATTCGATAGATGGCAGCACCGTTTTCGATAGTGTTGAATATATAAGCCAGGGTTATTGGCTGTATAGAGACCAAGGCTAGGAAATGCATAGGAAAAATCTCAAGCCCGGAGCTAGAAAAATCATAACTACGCCAAATATGGTCCGATCTTCAAAATGTTTGTGCTATTCTGTTCCAATTACACTCCTCTAAAACTCTCTCGCTCACAGTTGGGGGTAACCGCTGAAATTTTTTTATTGAGCTTTGAAAATTTTTTGTCGGAGATGGTCCGATTTCAGAGTGTAGAGTGGACCCTACTCCCCATTTTTTGCACGGATGATTCGAAAGACCAATAAAATGCTCAACAACGGTGCAAACCGCATATTTCTAGCTTCTATAAAGCCTGAAATATACCGAGTTGTTCGGTTTTTCAGATTGAAAATCTGTTCGCGTAATTGTCATTTCAGCGAGCAATGGGTACTAGGATATGAAAAGTCATAACTACCACAAATTGGCTCCGACCTTCAACATTTTTGCACTATTTTCTGTTCAAATTACGCCTCCCTACAACTTTCTCGCTCAGTCGCTCACATTTGGGGGGTTACCGCTGAAGACGTTTTGCTATTGAGCTTTGAACAAAATTTGAACAAAATGTTGGGGAGGGGTCCGATTTTAGAGTGTAGAGTGGTCCCTACCCCAATTTTTTTCTTTTGGCACGGATGGCTAGAAATAGCAATAAAAATGCTCAGCAAAGGTGCAAACCACAGCTTTCTAGCTTCTATATAGCCTGAAATATAGTAAGTTTATAACGTATATGTTCACGTTTTCATACGAACGCCTTTTCCCCAAATTAATTACCTTGTGGGAGGATGACTTTAAAAATTTAATTGACTCTTTAAAGGGTTAAACAAGATGCGTAAGCCGCAGCGTCAAAATAGTGAAGAATATTACGTACTTTTTGTTCTTGCAGCGAACACCTCAGCCTCTCGAGCTCCAAAGGAACAATTGTTGATATTGTTCCCTTTTCTGATGACGACATATCTTGCAAACGGTATATGTGGTGAGCAGTGGACAGTTCCAACTTCGCCAGCAGCCATGGTACTGTTGTACTGGGCGCAAAGAAAGTAATCGGATGCTGTCAGCGGCGGTTTCACATCCGACCCAACGTTCGTCGCTCCAACGATGAAGTAATTTTGACAGGCCACTAAAACAAACCAAAGAAATTCATCATGAAGCAAACGAATACCAAAAAACAATTTATTTCGTTGAAAAAATTTCATGCCAGTATGAAAATTTGAAAATTTCACTACCTAGAATCATAATTAGTATTGGTATTATACAAGTGTTGAGAGTTCTTAGTTTTGTTTTCATCCCAATGTCATGTCATTTGAAAATTTTGGTATGTAGCCTGTTGAAGGTTGATCCTGCCATTGCTATTCTTCTTTTAATCTCCAACTCCGAGACTCCCTCTGCTTCCAATTTACTTCCCAAGTAAACGAATTTCAATACCAATACTGATATATGGATATGAATCTTGGACCATAAAAAAGAAACTGGAGAAAAAAATAATAGCAACAGAAAATAAATGGCTCAGAAGAATACTAAGGATTGAATACAAAGAACATACAACAAATGAAGAAGATAGAGAGAAAACTCTGCAACCGAGCATCATGGAAGTCATCAGAAAGAGAAAAATGAAATGGACTGGACACTTACTCAGAATGGATGAAATAAGAAACCTAATACGAATTTTCAACTACAAGCCAAGGGGGAAAAATCAAACCAGAGGGAAGATCTAAAGGAGGACCGAAAAGACGATGGATGGACATATTGGAAGAGGATCTGCACGCGGCAGGACTGAATCTCAACGGAAAAACTGATGGAAGACACCGAAAGACTTTGGAAGAAATAGCAAAGGACAGAGAACTTTGGAAAGATGTCATGAAGAAGTCGATAGTTGGACACAGCTGGATGACGAAGACCTGTGATGACCTGAAAATCACAAGGCACAGATTCTTTCAAAATATACTTCAGGACATCTTTCCTATCAATATTCTGCATCGAACACAATATGCTGACTAAACATAGGGTTACCATCTTCCACTGTTCCTAAGTTCAGCAGCGTTACTCTCACAACAAGGTACAGATTGACGAGGTCAATCATCAGCCATGAACTTTCGCCAGTCTGCGCCCGAAACCCGTTGCCTGTCGGTCCATCTGTCACTCGGTCGAATCCGTATTTCGTATTGGTAAACTGAACTCCCATTGACTGCTTTTTTGGACGCAACATTGACTCCCGATCGAACTGTAACATTACATTTATCAAACAAATATTTTGGCTTCAATAAACAAATAAACAAAATCTCATCCTATTATGCAGCGCTTTGCACGATAACCCTATTACGTGCATATTCGTAGGCACTTAGTTTAATTTTGCAATAGCTACTGTCGAAATGCAGTGTTCATCCAGTCGAGGGCCATCACGGGCAAAGCATTGTTTCTGAGACGCTACTGCTACGATAGGAATGCTCGAGGAAAGAAAATGATTTCATTTTATAGTTAAAGACTTGTGGTGATGCTGCAATAATTAATCAGAGGGAATAGTGATTCAGTACATGTTGTTTAACCTGTGCATAGACATAAATAAGTCTAGAGTTTCGGAGTTCAGGTCCAGCACAATAACTAAGCACGGTTGCAGATTTAGAGCTACTGTGTGATCGATTTAAAAGACTATATATTATAAAGAGTGAGATGAGAACGACGATCGGATGGCTTGGTTATGGTAATTTTTGCAAGTTCTCAGGTTTTGCGAATGGAGTTTGATAAATAAATGAATGTTATTATATTAGCCTATCCATTTATTCTTGGATACTTTACGCTATACTGCATAGTCAGCAGTCAAAATACACCGATTAGCATCGGAATGTATCTCCAGGATTAATGTATGAACTGTCGTTACTTTCTCTATTTTCTTGTTAGAAACTTTAAGTTGAATTTGGATGATATAGCACATTGATGTACAACTAACCAACTCCAAAATTCAATTGCAGATTATGAGAAACAAAGAAATGAAACGAATAAGATTTGAAGAATGTCAGCAAAAAAACAGCAATCAGAGCACATGTAACAGCTTGAAATATTTATAAATTATTATAAAATTATAAATATGATATATCCACAGCGCTATCTACATAGATCTTTTAAGCTAGAATATTGTTAATTTGTAAATATTGTTAATACTTTGCTTACCATCACTAAATAGCAACGGGAGTATTATGAAACAGCGTAGAATCATCGTAGCTGAACACGATTAGCAAAGGCGATATAGAAGCGACAGAGAAATGCCTAACTGAAGAACTGAATAGTCAACTGAAAATGAATTCTGCTGCGTATCGTTGCGCCCAGTGAGGATGAAAAGTAGCGCCATATCATTGGCAGTTTGCGAGTTGACAATGGAGCCGAGCCCTGCTTTGTGTTTATTTGAACTTCCAATACCTGCGTATGTATGGAAATAGCGAACAAAACATTTAGTAGCCTAAGCAAGGCGACAAAATCAATTACACCGAACAACAAACGATAGATGATCATTGTTTCTTCGACAGTTGTTTATTTCATCCCGTTGTTTCTGGACTGCGCATCTTTTGACTGCGTCTGTACGACCAGTGTTGCGTTTCATTGCAGTCTGCCTAGAGCAATTATCCTCGTTGAACGTACTTCGCTGTTTTCACGAACAATCAGATCTCATATCGATGACTGACACGACCAGTGGCGGTTCCAGGAACTCTTGGTGGGAATGCAATGAATTTATAGGAAGATCTCGCCAATTGTAAAAGGAATTATATGTAAAACGGTTTAGAAGAAATCTGTAGATTAGATTTATAAAATATAATGTTCAGAAATTGACAATGTATAAAAGCCATTTCAGTCTGATTGTACAAAGTCATAGTGCAAAAAAATGTTTTTGTATTGCTGGAAGCGAATATGTCTATGACATTGTCTATGTATATGTCCCTATCTTTATGAATATATACATCAAGGCTAATCCGTTTAGGCGATCATCTTCCATTGAAGACGCATTTATGGTGGGCCGGTGGGGGATGCATCTATAAGGGAGAAGATTATTCGTACATTACTTCTCCGTTATGAAAGTGAGAGTGCACTCGCTTGGCAATGTTTTGTAATATTTAATGGGTGAACTAGACAGTTATACAGAATGCGACTCTAGTTTAAAGTCTTAAGTAAAACATTTCTATTCTACATTGTTACAATCGCTTCAATGTTCGAAGTACAGCCGCGACAGTTCCGACTCTCGCTACCCACTGAAACCGACTGTTCTACGACTGCGACTGACTACCACTGATCACGACTGATTACCGACTCTGCCTGTCCCTGACTCTGACTGACTCCATCTCTTAGGTTTCTATCTTATATCTAAGTCATACCCTCTGTATGTCAGTGCCTGGGAGTCTGTGTCCGTCTGTCTACTTGTATTTGCCACGTCAGCAACCGACATTCCAGTACTTAGGTCTGGTTCTTCCCCAGCCCATGATCTGGTGATTCACCATCACTGTTCCAGAACGTCTGTCTGTCTGTCTGTCTGTCTGTCTAGCAGTAGCAGCAGTACTGATCTCTCTGAGGCTATTTATAATCTACCTCAGACAAGCTCTCAAATGGTATCTAGCCTATAGTCAGTCCGTCATCTGGCGCTATATAAGTCAACTATTACATTTTCCTTATTTTAAATATATTTCCTTAGAATTTCCTCCTTATAATACCCCTCTTTGCCGAAGACGACACTCCGGGTCGTAAAATAAAATACCAAATGTATAAGTCTAACTCACTAAGTAAAATACAGTAGATAAACCTGACTAAAACGCTAGAAAATCAAAGCAAAACACACTGCAACACAACATCAAACTAAGTAAAAATGCTCATTAAATGAAGACGTTAATAGTAGCTAAATATAAATAAACAGTGTATAACGGCTTATTATAGTGAAAATTATGCGACATTTAAATCTAAAGTGTTCCATATTAAAATTAACTCGTAAATGCATATAAAATACTGCTTGCTGTTTATAAATACGCATGTGCTATATAAAATATAATACGGTATGGTAAAACCACGAGGTAAAATAATTATGATCGTAATATATTGGTAATTTAGGTCAACAATATAAATGAAATCAAATCAATTCCATCACATACTCTAATTATTGCTTTCAGCAAAATATAAGCCAGCAACTGTAGAAACAAATGCTATTCTTAGAAAAAACTTAAAGTTGACTGTTCAGCGATGAATTCTATTGAAAAGACAGATTTTAGGAAAGTAAGGGAGCAAAAAGGCGGCCTTATATAGTCTGCGGAGTGAAATACGCCCATTCATCGCACCCTCAAAATGAATAGACGCAGCCCTGCGTCGCAAACAATAAAGATCACCAAAATTGCCATCGGAAAGTTGAAACGAATTAGCAGTGTACCCAACCGGAGTAAAACCTTTAAAATCTCAACCCGCCTTTAGAAGAGATAAAAGGACCCTGCATCGGCTTAAGGTGCACTTCATCGTAAATGACTACAAGAATAATAGTAATTGGAAGATCAGAAAGTGAAATTGATTACAGCTAAATCTTCATTGCAAAATTTGAAACAATTTGAGAAGGATGCAACGGTAAGTACCATCTCATCTGAGTTTTGATATGTTTTCTAGTGTTCTGCGAAACTGTGAAATTTCTATCCCTCTGTCTGTGTGACGCTCTCAAACATAGCATAGATTTTTAGAATTTCCATCGGAGTTCACATTTAACAGCCGCAGGTAACACGAATGCCAATATATACAAATAACTCTCGTAATTAACGCTAAAACCTCTTAAGACGCTTAATAATTCACTTTAATCGCAAACTCTTAATCACAAAAACACATAATCTCGCTACGGACTGAATGATCTGGAGCCTGTGGTTGGTCAGATTTGCCAAAATACACACGTACAATTAATTTCGTAACAGAACTCCCATGACAATCCTTCGATCACCGTATCTAAAACATCTGAACACACTCAAAAGACACAAAATCACATCATTTCACATTGACATAAAACACACCAAATCAAAACATGTGCAATAATTTGTTTAAATTGGGCTAAAGCAATGAAGATCTATCCGTAGTTGTGAAGTAGCCAGGTAAGTAACTTGATGGGTTAGGCCTACTGACGTAATGAGTTTAATAATGAAATAACAGCACAGTCATATTTTAAAAAAATAGCCAACGACTGAAAATTACGATCATAAACTGATGAAAATAATGTAATGCGAAGATAACGAATAACATTAAAATACCTTAGACCTAATGTGAAATTTTACTTCTAATGCGTTTGAGGTTGTTCACACTGGCTATGTTCATTTCTACTAAAGCGAATCAATA
Source organism: Metaphire vulgaris (assembly GCA_018105865.1). Classification (NCBI taxonomy): domain Eukaryota; kingdom Metazoa; phylum Annelida; class Clitellata; order Crassiclitellata; family Megascolecidae; genus Metaphire; species Metaphire vulgaris. The sequence continues at coordinate 9,263,258 of CM030852.1, forward strand.
TACCATTAAAACATAAAACTTTACTGAATGTATGTCAGATTCGTTTAAGTCTTCGTTGTATTCTAGGACTAAAAGCAGGTAAACATAAATGCACTATAAGCATATAAATATAATAATCACAAGTACACATGCAAGCTATTAGGCAAATTTAATGATGATGTTCCGTTTTTTTTTCTTTCTTTTGTAAAAATAACCTTACACGTTTCTAATTTTGTGTTTTTTTTTATTAAATATTTTTCAATATTTTTCATAATTATCTTCACATTCTTTTGAGTCGGGTAGTTCCAGACTAATACTAATATCATTAAATACAGCGTACACATAGCCAAATTCAATTCAGTTTATATAGGGCCTAGCACTATAGTTAATTGGTTCCATGAATAGTTGTCCATGGAATTTATCTAAGTAATGGGATTATTAGTTCAACACAGCCAAAGTAATGCTATTAACAAAATTCCTTGCTTATGAGATTAAAAGACGAAGAAAGTTCTGCAGACCAGCTGTCAAGATAGACTCCATCCAATAGTCTCAGTTAATGAGTTCAACCAAAGGATGCTTCATTCAGGGTGAAGATCGGCCAGACGCAGGCCAGCTGTTGAGACCATCTAATTAAGTCTCAGTAAATGACTTCTACCAAGCAGGTATCGGTGCAAGCAGCGGAACAAGTTATCTTTATGAACAGGTGTTGAGAATGAGAGGATGATCATCAGAGAAATCTAGACCAACACTCAGGCAGCAGAATTTTAAGACTACAAGAAGCGGATTGAAGTAGGCTAAATGCTCAGAGTTTGGCCTAGAGATAAATATGAGCTCGAAAGTGTGGAAGAGCGGGGGGAAATAGCAGATCATGAGTAAAGATTTGGACCAGAGTCTTCAGAGACCTAGAGAAAATTCCAGAAAATTCCTGATTGGCACATGATCCACAAACCTAGTAGGCGCTAAATTTAGATTCCACTCAAAACTAGTCCAAAATCATGCGTCATTCAAGTCTCTTGGGCTAGAAAATTTTACATCTTTCCTGGATGGAAATTTTAGCATGTGATTTTCCACATTTTTGATAAAAAATTAAGCTAATACCAAAATTTCAGTAAGTAGCAAATAAATTACTCAACAGTGCAATCAGAGATGTGATGTGTCATAAAACTAGAATTAATTGTCAATCAATGATCATAAAACATATTCTTGCAGACTGCAAATAAAATTAACTATTATAGTAAAATGCTATTGAATTGTCTTAGCTGAAAACAGACAGGTAGGAAAGGACTTCGTTGAGACATCTGTTAATTTCATCGTTCAGTATCGGTGTGACGGAGGATAATGATGATGGGGACGAGGATCTATCGATAGACGCTTTGACGAAGGAAATATTTTAATGAACTCCGAAGGAAACGCGGCGCATTTCAAATTCCACAGAATAACGAATTGTCTAGGCGAGAGGAATTGAGAAAATGACTTTGATATGAAAATGAAGAATTTCCAGCGAATTTAGCCTTTAAACTGAAGGAATCGTCGAGCGACATTGGAAGCAGGAATAACGGTGACGTCGTGACGATAATAGCTGGGTGACGTAACGAGGAAATGTTCCATGAGACTAGGACGCAGAGGACACGCAGCGAAGATCACAGGAGATGACGGCGACGGCGACGAAGAAGATGATGATCTCGCTTCTCTCAGTGTAAGCGAGATTCGATTGAGCGACGAGGATAATGAATAGCACAGTACCTGATAATTTTTTTTTGACGCTGAAGACGACGTCAGAACGAAGAAAGGGTTGGAACAGGAGCGTCGACTTTGAAGCGATGAAGCCTTCGTTGAAACGAGGATCGACCACCAGAAGGCTGCTTGGCTTCCATCGGGATGAAGCGTAGAAGCGATCTCTCGAGACGAAAGTGCAGCATCTGGCAGACCATCTTGTTGACGAGTCGACTTCTTAGATTTTTATATGATTAGGCCCTAGGCAGTCTTAACTTAATGCGAAGAGGTACTTTTTGTGGGGACAAGCGGTTCTTCACCATTCTATAAGGGAGAAGATTATTCGTACATTACTTCTCCGTTATGAAAGTGAGAGTGCACTCGCTTGGCAATGTTTTGTAATATTTAATGGGTGAACTAGACAGTTATACAGAATGCGACTCTAGTTTAAAGTCTTAAGTAAAACATTTCTATTCTACATTGTTACAATCGCTTCAATGTTCGAAAGTACAGCCGCGACAGTTCCGACTCTCAGGACTGAAACTCCACTCTACGACTGCGACTGACTACCACTGATCACGACTGATTACCGACTCTGCCTGTCCCTGACTCTGACTGACTCCATCTCTTAGGTTTCTATCTTATATCTAAGTCATACCCTCTGTATGTCAGTGCCTATGTCTGTGTCCGTCTGTCTACTTGTATTTGCCACGTCAGCAACCGACATTCCAGTACTTAGGTCTGGTTCTTCCCCAGCCCATGATCTGGTGATTCACCATCACTGTTCCAGAACGTCTGTCTGTCTGTCTGTCTGTCTGTCTGTCTAGCAGTAGCAGCAGTACTGATCTCTCTGAGGCTATTTATAATCTACCTCAGACAAGCTCTCAAATGGTATCTAGCCTATAGTCAGTCCGTCATCTGGCGCTATATAAGTCAACTATTACATTTTCCTTATTTTAAATATATTTCCTTAGAATTTCCTCCTTATACATCCACAGTCATTCCCAACGTGGAACCGCCCCTGGGCACGACCGCTATACAACCTCCAATCACTATGGCAGTGTTGGCAAAAAATCCTTCGGTTGACTTCGCTGGTTGACTAGTGATCCTATAGCATAGATTTACAAACAGTTTCAGGCTGTCGGCCACTAGCATGATATTGTTTGACGGTGGTCCACACCGAGCACACTCCAGAAACTAGGCTAATCGACAATCATGTATGCGGCAGTGGATTATAAAATAGTTAAAATATATACAGTGCCATGAGGCGCCTTTCCACCGTAGGCTACAATTTATTCATTTCCTATTCATTTCTTATACTCCCACAGGCATATCTCGTTATTTTCTCTCTGCTCTCAAGTTAGTGGGCAATAATTAATTGAAAGTACATTTTAACAATCTTTTTCACAAAATAAAACCCTACAGCTCTTTACAAAAGTCTTTAGGAAATACATGTTGGGCAATTAAAACAAGTATCAAACTTTGAAAGTCGTTTAATAATTGGGTCTTCAGTGTAAACATGGCAGAATTACACTCAAGCAAAAAACACCACCACAGTTTCTCTTATTTACCGATTAAGGGTTTAAAAATATTATGTCGTGCTTAACGATGGCGGCAGTCGATTGGCTGCGCTGTCTTCTTCTGTTCAAGTAATGGAGCCTGGTTAATGTATTATGTTCGCTAACACTTCTTGGCCTGATTGTGGATCCCTTGGTAACCTGCCGTAGACCACCAGGGACGCGTAGATCATAGACTACCAACATATATCCCACGGCAAATATCCATTTAATTATATATATATATATATTTTGAAATGTGGATTTGGAGGAAAATGCTAAAAGCAAAATACACAGAGCATAAGACAAACGAGGAAGTCATGAAGGAGATAGAAGAAGAAAAAGAAGCAATACAATCCGGAAAAGGCAGAGAAATTAACATGTCCTCCGGCATGACTTTTACTAAGAACAATAATCGAAGGAAAAATAGAGGGAAAGAGAGTGAGAGGTAGACCGAGAAAGATGATGTTGGAGTGGATGATGAATAAAGGATATCAGGAACTCAAAGAAGAAGCAAGCAATCGATCGGAGTGGAATAACTGGATACCTGGACCTGTCGAGAGACAGAAACACTGATGATGATATATATACAGTATATATTCAAAAGAATGTAGAAATAATGGACTCGTGAGAGATCGATAGATTTAGTATTATATGTGACCGTCACTGCAGTCATTATCGCGTTTTTGTCTTGCCCTTTCCAGTTTGGAGCATTCTACTGAATTATTCACAGACGTTATTGTGACGACTTTTCTCTGAGGTTCAATTCAATTGGTATAAATTGACGTTTTGGCTTGTGCTCAACTTTTTCACAAGTTTTCAGGTAAGAGCAAACGTGACTAAGCGCTGGATGATTTGTCGATTTGGGCAAGGTTCGATGAGTCACGTGATTGTCGCTCATAGTTGGTTATTGAATATTTCAAGAGAATTCTTCGTAGTCGTCAACCTCCTCTCTCTGAATACCTCAGTGTTTTATCCAGACTCCAGGCCTTTGGGAGAAATTGAAGCTTTCGGAGAGATGGAATTAACTTGTTTGTAGGGGAAAAGACACAGTTCAATACAAAATTTATGTAAGTGCTGGAATTTTTTTGTGGGGGGATTTTGATTTTTTTTGGGGGAGGGAATCTCCTCTCCTAACAGGCCTGTATAAAACACTGGAGTTCCTTCTATGCTTCGACCTCTTGCAGTGGCGGCTCCACTGGGGGGGGGGGAGTCCGGGGGACCGTGCTCCCCTATTGAGTGCCTGTCCTCCCAGTGACCCCCTATTGGGACCCTATACTTAATACTACTTACCTAACAACAAATGGTTGGCCCCATGATTAGAAGTTGCCACCCCAACGCCCTTCCCCTACTTGCCAAATCCTGGAGCCGCCACTGACCCTTGTCCTGTATTTTAGAAAAGTCTTGTTAATCAGTTCGTTTTTAAATACGATTGAAATTTTCTAAGACGTCCTAACGTCTTCCAATCACCTGCGTCTTTTCTTCGCGGATCTTCTGTTGTTTTAAAGTCACTTTCATGAACTTTATTCGGCTAACTTTAGTCACGATTCTGTGTTGTGTTGTGTTTGTTTAAAGACGCGTCTGTAAAAGACGATGAGAATCAATCGCCAGTGTTGGGAGTAACGAGTTACTGTAACTTAGTTACTGTAACTTAGTTAACGAATCAGTAACTGTAACTCTAACTATATACATTTTTAAAATGTAACTAGTAACTGTAACTAAAATGCTTATTTGAGGAATTGTAACGGGTCACTGGGTCACCGGGTCTCAAAATGTGACCCGGTTCCATCTCTGCCAGTCACTCAGTGAGTCAAGCCAAAGTTGACGAACTCATTGTGAACTTCATCGAGGACATGGAAAGTTTCAAAGTTGTGGCGTCTCCAGCATGCACCACTGCAGACATCTGGTCCGTCAATCACAAAGCTATTTCGGCGTTACCGTGCACTGGATTGATAACGGTCGTTGGATCAATCAATCAATCAATCAATCAATCAATCAATCAATCAATCAACTGGCCATTGATAACGAGGGCATCAGCCGATGGCGCACCAAATCCAAATAGCATTGAGCCATCCCAGAAGATACTCTAGCCAACTAGACATTGGAGAGTTTAACTTTTTTGGGGTGGGGGTGGGCGCAGACATTGGGGAGGTCATAATACATGCCAAAAGATCAAAAAATGTCAAAAAATGTGGAGGAAATTTTAAATTTTGCGGGATTCCCCAGGAAGGCCTAGAATAAACACTGGTTGAATCGCCAGTCTGCTGCGCTTGCATACTCACGTATGACTGGAAACATACATACACTGTACTTGCTAAACTTGATTCTGTACATTCGGATTATCACATAACTGACAATAGTTTCATTAACTGTTACTGATAATGGCTCCAATTTTGTAAAAGAGTTTATTGAGTTCGGTGAAAATGACTTTGCTAAGGATATTTAAATTCTTCAGAAATCGAAATCATAAGTTTTCTTTAAACTAACGAGAGGCTAGACTAACAGTTAGGCCTAAGCGTGGATTTCAACAGCTTGAAAACCACGAAACATAGAAAGAAAAGCGAATGAACCAACCAAGAAACGAACTGTCTCCACTTATATGTACAGGTAGAATTATTATTATAGACTCGGGGTTATAAAGCACGCATAATGTCATTTTGTTTTTGACTGTATGCGTGATATTTTAAATTTAGTGGTCTACATCTGGTGCGTTTCACAACCCAACAGTCGTGGGCTATTAAATTCAAATTATCAAGCATACAGTCAATAAACAAAATGACATCGTACTTGCTTTAAACCCCCGAGTTCTTCGCAAATCAGTCTTTCAATGAGAGTCTGCTGAGCTTCTAGGCCAGCGATCGATTTCTTAACCGGGCCTATAGCATTATCTGACATCCTGCACACTTCTACAGAGAAAAAAGATTCACAGCCTCATTTGGGACCTATTTGCTAAAACGAGTAATATTCTTAACTGACTTCACTAAATTCTATAAGCATTATGTTTACAGGGTGGCACAAACACTGGACTAGTCACATTTAGGTTTGCGTTTAATCTAGTTCGGTTTGTTTGCGCCACCCTGTATATTTGATTATACAATTTTCGTCAGGTATTTCCAAAAATTAGTTCGCGATCCAAATACCAGTTTCTTGCAAAGTTGGAGTCCAAGAGTTCCCAGTAAATTCAAATGCTTAGGCCGGTATTTTGAAGCCTATCCTTTGTAGCAATCGTAAAAATCGACAGATCGAACAGTTTTGAAAATATTTCCACAAATACACATAGCATGTCAACTCATCACAAACCGAGTAGAGTACACGGATCTTATTAAATGTTAAAGTAGCCTATTCTACTTGTTACAGTTCCTCAAAGTAGTAGCTTGGAAGCCACCAATCGCATCCCTCAACTGGACCAACATCCGATGCGTTGTATCCAGTCGGGTGCAAGTTGATTTCACAATTTCCATTCGATACGCAGTAGTTGAAGGAGTCGCAGTTATTCTCCATACAGAATTCCATGCAATTTATTTGCTTATTCTTTGTAGCTGTATTAGAATGAATGAATGGTTTGTTGATGAATCTTGTTCCTGATGTCCTTTTGAAGTTAACCGCTATAATCAATACAAGAAACATTTCACAATAACTTCTAGGCTACATGTACAGTGTAAGCAAATGATTTGCAATATGTCCCATTTCGATGGAGTCTTTCAAATTTACAAATATCATGCGAGAAATTTGACTCGTTTGAGTCAGTAACATGTTAAGACAAAAGTTATTTCTAGATTCACAGAATTCACTTCTGATTGAATTGAAAGCATATAGGCCTATATATATATTATATATATGCAATTAACTAGCTCTAACTAACTGTATATAATTATAGTGTATATAGTTAATTAGTTAGTTAGTTAGTCAGTTAAAGTTCAAGAAAAGGGCCGCTATAGACTATGTGAAAATTTCACTTCTTCTGAACAGACTTCCAATGCGATCGTATTCTGAGGAACGTTTTCTCACCTCGAACTGCGCGCGAGTTAACCAATAATTGTATTTCAATTTGTTTAGAACCAAACAGGGAAATAAGAAAAAATGAAAAATGTTATGAAAGAGAAGTAGAGATAAAATGACGACTTTAAACAGAAATGAAGCGCCCGTAGCAGACAACATAGAAGCAGAAACAGCATATTCCCGAGGAGCAGCAGTTAATATACTGCACGCACTATACAACAAAATACAGTTCTATCTAATCTAATCTTAATCTATCTAATCTAATCTTAAACTTCTATAGCTCCATTCATGATGCATAAGAGCATCAACCGATGGCACACCAATTCCAAATCATTAAAGATCCAGGTCAAATCCAGGGTATCCGGCCGGACAAACGGGTGACAGTCTATGGTGGATAAGCCATGTCAAATGGCCTCCTTGTAAGATTACCCGAACTTCTGATTCGTCGTCTATAAATCGTTCAAAAGGAAAGAATCAATCAAAAGGAAGGGATTTTAATCTTGTTTTTAAAAATCCTGCAATGAATTTGCAATGCGTACATGCTGAGGCAATGAGTTCGAGCGTTGTTGGGTGGTCACTGAGAAAGCACAAGAACCAAGAGCAGTTGACCTAGGTTTATGCGCAGAACAAAAGCGCCCAGATGAATTAGGAAAAAGCAATAATAGTACATATGCACAAGAAAAACTACGGGACTGACCAGCAATTGCCGTGCAAATAATCTGTTAAGCATACACTGTAGGCCCTACATCGAAAGATAGGCTATACCCAGAAATTAGGCTATGCAAATAGTCTAAAGCAGTGTTATAGAAGAAATACTTATTATTGTAGCAGAATAGGCGGGATTAGAGCAAACAGAAGTACAGTGTACTATCAATCAATTGTTGTTCGTGATACGGCAACTAGCAGAGTAATTCTGTGAGAAAGACACTGCATAGTAAACTTATAGATTATACGCAAGCCTTTAACAGCGTGTGGCAAAGAGAAGTGTGGCGGGTATCAAATAGCTATGGAATTCTAATGAGCGTTGCACATTTGCTGGAAGACCTACACAACAAGTGTGAAAGTGTAGTAATTATAAATGGATAATTGACGGTGTTGTTTAATATACAAGTCGGAATCAGACAGGAATGCAACTAACCACCACACCTATTCATCCTGCAGCTAGAAAAATAGTGCAAATAGTATTGAAAGATAGTAGTGCAGGAGTGTGGACAGTTTTAAAAAACTCCTATTTGCGGGGATATAGATGGACAGCAAGAACTAACAGATAAAACAAAAAGAGGCCAGAGATTTGAACTAAAATTTATTAATAAAGATGAAACTAAAGTCATGGCCATAGGAAAACACGGGAAAATGCAACCTATTACTCAGCGATAAAAGATTAAAACAAGTCAATGAACTGTCATGCATGGGATGGGTAATAACAGAGGATGGAAAGTGTGAAAAGATATACAGTTCAGAGCAGAATTGAACTATTGTAGTGGCATCGGAAATATGGAAACTAAATGAGACCTGGACTTCCGCACAATTATCATTAGGCATGAAAACTATAGTAATCCTATACAAGGCAATGATTTACCAATCCTGATGTACGGGTCCAAACGCTGAAGGATGAAAGGAAGAGGATGAAAGAAATATAAACGTACTTAGATTTTGAATGGTCTGCCTAAGAAGAGGAATTAAAAGAGAGACAAGAGAAATCGGGATAAGATAAGGAACGAAGTAACCAGAGAAAGAATGAGCATGACAGATACCCAGCAAATTGACGAATTCCGAACGGGAAGACGACAATAGTTCGGACTCGTGAAAAGAAAGCGGCATGATGGACTGCCACCGAGAGTTACTGAGTATCAGCTTACATCGAAGGACGTTCTTTCTGGCTGTAGGAGGCTCTGTAGCAAGTCAAAGCCCTCCAATTCCGACTTAACAGAAACCCTCTGTTAAACAAAACTTAACCGCCTACGGCCTTATGCGAATTGTTAATCCAAAGTTTCCTTCTAGTAATTTTAGAATTTCCAAAATCTAAATTGAATATGAAGCTATCTTGCATCGATGCATTTATGAGCTCGATACTAACTAACCAAAAATGCCTGTCTGATGCAGAAGTGAAGCTTATTTACAAATTACAACAACTTCAGTCATTCGGATCATAACAATTATTCACTTGAACTTAAAGCACCGTATGCTGTGCGTACTTTTTGTTCTTGCAGCGAACACCTCAGCCTCTCGGACTCCGAAGGAACAATTGTTGATATCGTTTCCTTTTCTGATGACGACATATCTTGCAAGCGGCGTATGTGGCGAGCAGTGGACAGTTACAACTTCACCAGCAGTCAAGGTGCTGTTGTACTGGGCGCAGAGAAAGTAATCGGATGCTGTCAGCGGCGGTTTCAAATCCGACCCAATGTTCGTAACTCCAACAATGAAGTAATTTTGACAGGGCACTGAAACGAACCAAAGAAATTCATCTTGAAGCAAACGAATACTAAAAACAATTTAGTTTGTTGACTGAATATTGTTCATGCCATTACGAAAATTTAAAAATTTAACTTGCTTGAATCACGAGGTACAGATTTCTAATCTGGCAATATTTTGCATCGAAGACATTATAAATATGGCTACCATGTACGATTAAGTTGTAAAGCGTCACTCTCACAACTTGATACAAATTGACGAGGTCAATCATCAGCCATGAATTTTCGTCAGCGTTTGTCCAAGATCCATAGACAAACTGTCCATCTGTCACTCGGTAGAATCCGTGTTGCTGATTATTGTTGTAAACAGAACTCCCGTTGACGGCTTTGTACAAAGCAACATTGACTCCCGATCGAGCTGTAGCATTACATTTATCAAACAAATATTTTGGCTTCAATAAACAAGTAAACAAAATCTCACCATATTATGCAGCGCTTTGCATGGTAACCCCATTTTAATGTAATGCAGCATTTGTATAGCGCCTCTTGTATTTCTATTCAGAGGTGCTCGATCCTGGCATTACCTGCCTATTTGTAGGCACTTGCGCTGTAGTTTGATTTTGCAACAGCTACTGTCGAAATGCAGTGTTCATCCAGTCGAGGACCATCAGATGCAAAGGCATTGTTGCTGGGACGTTACAGCTACGATAGGAATGCTTGAGGAAAGAAAATGATTGTTTTTCATTTCATAGTTAAAAATTTGTGGTGAGGCTGCAATAATTAATCAGAGGGATTAGTGATTCAGGACATGTTGTTTAACCTTTGCATAGACATACTGTAAATGAGTCTAGAGCTTCGGAATTCAGGTCCAGCTTAACAACTAAGCGCGGCTGCAGAGTTAGAGCTATTCTGTGATCGAATTAAAAGACTGTAAAGACTGAGATGAGACGACGATCGGATGGTCCGCATCTCAGAAATTTGGCTATGGTAAACATCTTTTTTGTTCCTTTGAGAAACTCGGGATTGGCTTTGGAAGGGAGTTTGTTGAATAAGGAATGTTATTATATTATTCATGTATTCTTGGCTTCTATACAGTAGGCCTATATAGTCAGCAGTCAAAATACACCGATTAGCATCGGATGTCAAGCAGCGAAACTCGGGTTTCTTTGGAATGTATCTCCACGATTAATAAATGAACTGTATCTGCTTTCTCCACTTCTTTCTTACTAGCCGCTTTAATAGCTGAAGTTGGGTGATATATCACATTGATGTAGGCTCCACCGGGGTCAATTGGGAGAATATGAGAAACAAAGAAATGAAACGAGTTATATTTGAAAAAAATGTCAGCAAGGCCAGAATTAAGAAAACCAGGAATCAGAGCACATGTAACAGACTAACAGGGACCCTATAATTCTACTATCAAATTACATGTTTATTAAAAAAACAAGCAAAAAACTTTGATTTCTTAAAAGTTCCCATATTTTTATAGAAATTGCCCCACTTGTGCCATCACACCTTTCTGCCAAATCTTATTTCTAGAGCCGCCATTTTGTGTGTGATATAAAGTCAAACACATTTTACTATGTCGGCTATGGCAGGCCTAAATATCTATAGAAAAATCCAGCATTCAATTGCAGAATATGAAAGTTTAAATCGAAAAATTTGTAAACATGTTTTTAGTTTGAAAACTTTCAAAATGGGTAAAATATTGAATGAAGATAAGATGCAAATTCAGACATTGCGGGAGCTTGGCTTTGGACACCGAACAATTTTTGTAATTAATGTTAGGGTTAGGGTTTGCAATTATGCCCGATAACCATTTTGAATTAAAGTTGAAACCAGGAATCAGATTTTGTCACATGTTACTTTGATATCACACAAAATGGCCATCTGCCTTAAATATGTGCGATCAATTATATTTAGATCAAAAATTTCTTTTCCTGCTGGTTTTTTTTTCGTAGACACCCTACATATGATATCTCCACAGCTTTATCGACATAGATCTCTCTAGCTAAAATATTGTTAATGATATACTGTACTTTGCTTACCATCACTAAATAGCAACGGAAGTATTATGAAACAGCGTAGAATCATCGTAGCTGGACACGATTAACAAAGGCGATATAGAAGCGACAGAGCTGAAAAGCTGAATTTTCAACTGAAAATGAATTCTGTTACGTAGCGTTGCGCTTAGTGAAAATGAAAAGCAGCGCTATAAGCCTTTCATTTACAATTTGCGAGTTGACAATGGAGCCGAGCCCTGCTTTGTGTTTATTTGAACTTCCAATACCTGCGCATGTATGGAAATGGCGAACAAAACATTTAGTAGCCCAAGCATAGCGACAAAATCAATTACACCGAACAACAAACGATAGATGATCATCGTTTGTTCGACAGTTGTTTATTTCATCCTATTGTTTCTGGACCGCGCATCTTTTGACTGCGTCTGTACGGACCAGTGTTGCGTTTCATTGCAGTCTGCCTAAAGCAATTATCCTCGTTAAACGTACTTCGCTGTTTTCACGAACAATCAGATCTCATATCGATGACTGACACGACCAGTGGCGGTTCCAAGAACTCTTGGTTGGGGGATGCAATGAATTTCTAGGAAGATCTCGCCAATTGTAAAAGGAATTTTATGTGTAAACGGTTTAGAAGAAATCTGTAGATTAGATTTATAAAATATAATGTTCAGAAATTGACAATGTATAAAAGCCATTTCAGTCTGATTGTACAAAGTCATAGTGCAAAATCGAGTTTTCTATTGCTGGAAGAGAATTTGTCGATGACATTTGTCTATGGATATGTCCCTATCTTTATGAATATATACATCAAGGCTAATCCGTTTAGACGATCATCTTCCATTGAAGACGCATTTATGGTGGGCCGGTGGGGGGTGCATCCCCAGTCATCCCCACCGTGGAACCGCCTCTGGCCACGACCGCTGCAATCTCCAATCACTATGGCAGTGTTGACAAACAATCCTTCGGTTGACTTCGCTGGTTGACTAGTGATTCTATAGCATAGATTTACAAACAGTTTCAGGCTGTCGGCCACTAGCATGATATTGTTTGACGGTGGTCCACACGGACCACACTCCAGAAACTAGGCTAATCGACAATCATAAATTATTAATTATAAAATAGTTAAAATATATACATTGCCATGAGGCGACGTTCCATTGTACAATTTATTCATTTCCTATTCATTTCTTAAACTCCCATAGGCATAGCTCGTTATTTTCTCTCTGCTCTCAAGTTAATGGACAATAAATGAAAGTATCTTTTAGCCTAGCAAATTTTTCCTAAAAATACAATCCTAAAGTTTATAAAAATACAATCCTAAAGTTCATAGAATGTCTTTATGAAATACCTATTAGACAATTAACAATTAAGACAAGTATAAAAATTTGAAAGCCATTTAAGCCCCTAATAATCGGGTCTTCAAAGCAAAAAATGGCAGAATTACACTGAAGTAGGCATACAATAAAAACGGCTCCACCGTTTCTCTTTCGTTTCTCTTTACCGATAAAGGTCAAGCCTATTATGCCGTGCCTAACGATGGCAGATTGGCTGCGCTTTGTCTCCTTTGTTCGAATTCCGGAGCCTGGTTAATGCATTATGTTTGCTAACACTTCTTGGCCTGCTTGTGGATCCCTTGGCAACTTGCCGTGGACCACCAGGGACGCGTATACACATCACAGATTGCCAACCTCTATTCCATGGCAAACATCCATTTAATTGAGTATATATATATATATATATATGTATATAATTATATGCAAATATACATGTATATATACATTATACATATTTATTCAAAAGAATGTAGAAATTACGGACTCGTGAGAGATCGATAGATTTACTATTATATGGATGATCGTCTCTGCAGTCATTATCGTGTTTAAGTCTTGCCCTTTACAGTTTGGAGCATTCTACTGAATTATTCATAGACGTTATTTTGACGACTTTTCTATAAGGTTCAATTCAATTGGTATAAATATTATTGACGTTTTGGCTTGTGTTGAAAATTTTCACAAGTTCTCAAGTAATCGCAAACGTGACTAAGCTACGGCTGAAGAATTCGGCCTAGCTCATGCACACATGGCGCGCACTTGCATGTACCGTACAATTTGTACATTGTATATGAGAAAGTTTCAAATTCTAGACAATTTTTAACATACGCCAGTCCCGGGGCGGCGTACCCCGTGAAAAACCTTTGACGTACCCCTGGGATACGCGTACCCCAGGTTGAGATCCGCTGCCCTAGGCATTATGAAAATAATGCCACAGAAATTTAGGCCTTTTGGTTTGAGTTGTTTCCTCACAAATTCCTGGTAGCTATTGCAATTAATAACAATTTTATACAATAATAATAATAATAATAATAATAATAAATCATTTATCTATAGAAAGTCTTTCTATGAGTAGGAATGATAGTGTGGGCACGATTCAAATCAACTGAAGTCATCAATTCCATGAAAAGGAAGCGGCTAGATTTAGCAGTGACATCCAGGCTATTTCCCAGGAATTTGCCTTCAGGGGGTGTCCCATAATTGCAGGGGTTGTTAATGTCCAGTGTTTAATCTAGACTTCTTGGACCCAGAGGGAAATAAAATTGGTCAGAAGTGGTTCGACGCTTGACACCCGGAAGAAAGGAAAATACAGGTCAAATATATGATTTCTGCTGTCACCTCTTCCATTTTCATACGGTCCATTCTAATGTTTGTAGAGTCAGTTATAGTGGCTCAAGTTTCAATTTCCAGGGGTGAATGTTCCTTTAGAATTTTTAATGAATAGTTTTAACAACAGTTTGTTTTGGTGATAGCCAACACCACCCCCGGGAAGGGGTGTAGGGGCAGGGTCCGTCTGTCATCAATACTAAATTACGACATTTAGAAAGAAGTTAGGAATTATTTAGAAGTTCTTTGTAGAAGTTCTTTTATTGTCATGTTTGAAGTTCGAGAGTTTTACAGCGCTGATTACTCAGCTATAAAAAGAAAATGCACTCTATTTTCCAAATGTTATTCTTCGATAGATTTTTCTAATCAAATCTTTGCATTAACTATTCGTCACGTGGCAAGAGCACTTTGCAAGTTTCTCATTCTTAATAATAGCAGCAGCAGCAGCAGATAGCTAGCTTACATTAGCCAGAACTGTCATCGTAGACCTAAAGGCCTATCATGCTCTATTTTGCTATTGGCACTGTTGTTTTAGCGTTATAAATCATGTAAAGTGGTTTATGAGGCTAAGTAAGCCTGTGTGAAAACCACGACCAAACTATGAAATAATGAAAGCAATTTGCACAGAACTCACGAAGACGCAAAACACGGATAAAGTCAACGCTGAAATACAGAGAGACTACACTGTGAAACATTACTCGATCACATCGTGATCGACATACAGAGTCCGGGTCATGCGTTAATAACTGTCGGTGTGATCAAATGGGAAACGTCGTTTCGGTGAAATGTAGACACCACATCAAACTGTGGGAGAGAATAGTTTCACTTCTTATCTACTCAGTCATCATATCCGGTCAGCTTGGAGTGAAAAGTTATAACGAACCAGTTGGAGAACCTACTATACCTACCCACCCACCCCCACTCCACACCACCGCACACAAAATTTTCTCATCGGTCAAACACGATTTGCATAAGTGACCCAGGGCGATCCGATTGGACCAATAAATTGCTCCAATTTGCTCCAATGTAGCTACGCCACTGTATCATCTGTTTGCAGATAGGCATAGGCCAAGGCTGGCGAACCCAAGGCACGCGTGCCAAGAGTGACACGCAAGACGGTTGTTCGTGGCACGTCATGATGCTGGGATAAAAACGAGCTAATAATTTATTCTTTTTCCAAAATCATTTAAATTTCAAGTTAGCATAATTGCTGTTGCAAAAATATTTAAGTAAAACATGAATAAATAATACGGAAGAAATCCCATCTTGTTCAATTTAATTTTATATTACTTTTTTTCGCTAGGGGAACAGGATGCACAATAAAATGTAACCATGAATATGCTCGTATTTCAAAGGGATTTCGCTATTGTGTGCCATGTTGCTTATGTTGTTGAAACATTAACAAATTATTAATGGTTTTTTTATCATTTAGGGCCTAAATCTAAAAATAATGTCGTTCTCAAAACTAAAGAAGATAAAGTTTTCCGAAGAATGAAGTGGCAGAGATCTATAAGAGTGCTGGACTCAACGATACGGAATTACCAACAAACAGGATAGGACCGTAGGCTATGCAGTGTTGGAGTTGTGAAATTTGAGCTAGGGGAAGTTGAGGACTGAAATTTAATGCATGCCAGAAACTGCATGTACCAGATATGCGATTTTTGGGAGGTCTGCAAAGTTAGCTGGGGGGTTCAACCCCAACCCCAACCTCCCGGCAACTTCAACCCTGACCGTATGTGTCGTGTGTTCTGTGAAAGTTTGTCGAGCGTCTTCAGTTTAACGCCATTATAAAAGCAATCGCAGCCGGTTTCTGGGCAAAAGTGAAGGTGAACAAAAATAGCAAATATTGCCTGAGAAAAGAAAACTCAATTTGCAATTGTGAAGTTTGTTAACAGGAAGCCTACATCCAGCATAGTGGCCTAGGACAGAAGGTGACAAACCACGGCCCGATGGCCACTTGTGGCCCGCCGACTCTCATAAAGTGGCCCGCGGTGACCCGCGAGGTATCCTCAATATGTGTTAAGATGTATTTTTTATTAGGCCTAATGTAAAAAATTCATTGACGTTCGACTAAATAATAATGATTAAACGGAAGTTGCAATAAATATTGGTCTAATTTTGTGCGATCTACAGTAAGTATTTCTTGAACGGTTTCATGCTGCGTCCTATGGTTCGATCATACTGCTTCATTGTAATATGATCGAACCAGAGGACACAGCATGAAACTGTGGAGTTGCAGTTGTGTCCGGATGCAATCAACTTATTTATTAGATCTACATCAGCGGTTCTCAACCTGTGGGTCGCGACCCCCACGGGGGTCGAATGACGATTTGCCAGGGGTCGCCCGAGACAATCAGAAATATGGGGTTGTTTCTTTTCTTGTTATTGTACAAAATTCACTCAGTGGTAGTTACGACGTACTAGTTGTTTTACTATAATTGTCATTCGAGGATAGACATGGAGACAATTAAATAATAACGATTTCGAAAATTTTTATTGTCGTAGCATTATTATTTTTAGCAGTTTACATTGTGAACGAAAATTAATTTTACCGTTGGGGGTCGCCACATAATGGGGAATTGAATTAAAAGGGTCGCGGCACTATAAAGGTTGAGAACCGCTGATCTACATGATGATATTTACAAAGAAAAATTGAACGAGGATTATTATGTTGCTTGGCTATGATATCATATTGGGCATCAGAATTGATTATGCCTTTTTTACGCCGCATAAGTAATGGATTGGAGATGATGCGTAAATCTTGTCTCTGTAAATACACTGTAGACTTGGAGCATAATTTCAAAACCGCCTTTATACGCTTCACTTCCTTGTTCTATTACGCTTTTTTACAGCGCTGTAGACCCCTATTTGTCGTCTTTTGACTCGGTCTGTTTTGTCTATGCTATGGAATTTTACAATATGGACAAAACTGCTTTGTAAGAGTTTGAACATTGATTTTTGATTGTGATTGCTTTAATACTTTAATAAAATTTGCAATTTAAATTGTGTGCTTAATTTTAACAAATAAGTGTTATCTGTATATTAAATTGTATTATTAATTATACTGTCTTTTTGAAATGACTATTGCAATGTTAATATGCACTGATTAGGAAATAATAAACTGTCATTGGATCGATTGGATTATTGGATTAGATGGAGTCAGAATATGTCTGATCAAGTTCATGTTCTGACTTGTCTCTTTAGAATTTAAAGATCTAAGGTTCTTCTGTTTTATTTGTAAACTTCATTTCGAAAGGGTCTTCTCTGGCTTCCAATTAAAGAGAAAGGATAGACTTTAAAATCTGCCTCCTGGTATGAGAAACAATTTATTACAAGGAACCAAGTTGCCTCCTTTCAAAGCTTTCTGTACAAGCAAACAATTGCTCGACCAGATCCTCATCTGCAATAGTTCTCCCCTTCTCTCATACTCGGGCAGTTCTAGGTACTCGTGCTTTCTCAGTAGCCGCTTCCAAACTCTAGAACTCATTGCCTCAGCATCACGTGCGCATTGCTCATGTCTTACAGATGTTTAGAACAAGAATAAAACCCATCTTTTTGCCTGGCTTATACACCGTAGACTGCCACCCGTTTCTTCGACCGGATACCCTGGATTTTACCTGGACCTTAAATGATTTTGATTTGTTGTGCCATCGGCTGATGCTCCTGTGCATTATGAAGTGGCGCTATAGAAGTTCAAGATTAGATTGGATTAGACTAGATGATAGAATTCTTATATTTTACAGATTTATTCGTAATTATGTGTAGTGCCTTAACAAGTTTCATCTACTGTGCGGTGATTTTTGGTTTTGCCAGTTTACCAGGAAATACCCATTCGCCTGGCAAGTATTTCCATTGTAATTCATTTTACTTCTATAGTGCCATGTCTGTAATACAGTGCGCATCAATCCATTGTTGATGGACAACTGAATGACAGACAACTTATCGAGTCCATCGTTATATTGCTGATGTCATAATAGAATCTCTGCCCATTTAAACACAAGTGACGCTAATCTCTTCTCAGAGGCGGATCTAGTGGGGTGCAGGGGGTACAGATGTACCCGGACGCCGAGGTGGGGGCGCCACAATTGGTTTAATGTAGGACGTTCCGCTATGGGCGATGACCGTTTTTTGGCTTATCAGGGTTTTCGCGAAGTTGAATGAAGAATGAAGGGGCGCCAAAATGGGCAGAACGGCGCCCTTTTTTGCTTCTTATGATTTTCGTAAAGTTGAGGGGGCGCCATCAGTATGTTTTGTCCCCTGGCGCCGGACGCCCTAGCTCCGCCCCTGTCTCTTCTACAGCATTTACTTTCCCACTCTTTGCAAAAACTTGTGTTTTTATCACTTATTCTGTAGAGGAATTTAGATTTAGTAACAATAATATGTCTTATATTGAACTTCTATGGAACCAATTTAGTAATACATCTGGCATCAGTCGGTGGTCACTTCGAATTTGAATCGTAGGCAATCAATATGTCAGTCTGAAGTTTTGGTCACATTTATGGTGGATAGGCAATAGAAAACTGGCTGCTGTAATATATAAGACATATTTTATAGTTTTAATCCAATTTTCTTAGCTTTTGGATGAAAACCTCAGGGAATATTGTTGCTGCTCTAGTCTATGAAATGCAGAATTGCTGATATTTAGTTGTGTACTTTTATGTACAAAGTTAGAAAGTCGAATTTCCACAAAATAAACTGAAATTTGGTGTACAGAGTTCAATGCTGCATAAAGGAAGACTTTAGACCAGCATATGTTCTTCATTATTCCGTTATTGGTGGAATCTTAACCCCTATTATTATTATTATTATTATTATTATTATTATTATTATTATTATTATTATTATTATTATTAACGTACTGATTTATGTGGTAACTCGTCCGAACGAACTGCGTGAACACATTACAAAGTTACAGATAACTCGTGCGATATAACCATGTTTTAAGTCTCTCTTTAAAAGTATTCAAATGTCGTAGAGAGCCGTATTGATGGCGGTAGACAATTCCATGCCCGAGCTTTACCGCGGGAAATGCTCGATCCCCGACGGTTCGGAGGCGCATCCTCGGGACCACCAATAAGGCGGATCCGGCCGATCTCAATCTTTGCCGGCTTGCGTGCTTTCTCCAGCGAGAGTTGCATTGCCGAAGTCTAATTTGGACAGCACCAGTGCAAAGACCAGTGTTTTAAGACCATTGGCAGACACTGATCGACTTAACCGTGTATTTAACTGTAACTCAATGTAAAATGGACGGATATATCCGGGATCTCCAGTTAAGGGGTTAATATGAGCTATTTTTAAATAAAAGTGTATTTATGGCTGTGTGCTCAGTAGATTATTATTCTAAAATGTCATTAATGTGACCAAATTGCGGGAGCATTCTTTCTTGTAATAATATGCCAAAATACTAATCAATAAATGCAGAGGAATGAGAGCCAATTTTGATTGTTTCAGACTTTACGGCAGGTGCTTATTTTGGATGTTTTCGTGATATTGGGACACATGCAACATTTAAGAAGCAAGTTAGTATAACCAAGAGAGAGCCTGCTTCTTGCAGAGATAGATGTAGGACTGAAGACTTCACATACATTGGACTCTGGGTCAGTTGTTATTTTGCATTCAATTCTTTAAAATAAAGAAAAAAGTTCTCAAAATTTATTAAAATTTTTAAAACATTCATTTTAAATTTTTAATAAAATTTTTAAAAAACTTTGTAACGGCTCAGATTTTGAGGTTGTGTTTGTAGAAAGTGAATACAATTTATCAAAATTTATTTGAAAAGAGATAAATTGTTGTTGAAGTTATGCCTACTGTCTTACAAAGATTATTATTATTATTATTATCTACGACAATTTATATAGCGCAGTAGCATAACTGGAGCTAAAGTCAAGAGCGCTTTACAAAGGAGTCACTTATAAGAGATGTTAAATAAGTGTAATAAGATGGGTGCAATTATTAGAACAAATGAAAATTAGATGACTTACGGTTACAATTGCACTTTATAATGATGTCTGATCTAATGCAATTGCAAAACTTGATTTTGAAAACTCTTCTCGTTTTGTTCTATCTGTGAAAATGCAAATTTTGTTTCGGTTGCAGGGAGGTGTGAATTGCTGGTGTGCATTCAATCTTAACGAGCGAACGATGCCTAATGCATCCAGTTATGCTGCTCTGTTAGAAAAAGTAAACGACTCACAGTGCAACGCAAGTTGTACTGACAATTCTTCCCTATCATGTGGCGGATTCACGGACGAGGCTGGCAATGACATCTACAGTGTTTATTCAGGTTAGAAGATGAGAGAGGCATCATGATATTTTGGCATAAATTTCAATAGCTATTCTATGATGGACTTTTTTAAACCTATAAACAGACCAGTAAAAGACAATTTATTTGTTTATTGTGTCTTAAAGGAAAGTTTAGGGCCTATAATTTGCCAGTAAATTTCTTCATAGATTTATCATAGACTGAGACTTTGTGAGCTATTTCACTAGCAAATATTTGATAATCATTTATATTTTACTTTTGACTAAATTTTACTTATATTTCGGGAAAGGAAGTTTTCATATGATCTGAGGCTTCACATGCCATGCTCTAGGATCACTATTGCAAATATGCTGTTACTGATTTTGAACCCAAGCACTGGAATTCCCTCCTACTGCACATGCACTCAGCTGAGTGTCTCTCGACCTTCAAGTCTCATTTTTGAATTTTTCTTGACCGCATCCTTCTCTGGACTCAATGACTTTCTGTTTGACTTAGGAATATCCAATTTTGAATAGAAATGCTGCAATTTATGACCATCGACTGATGCTAAGTGCTTTATCATAATGGCGCCTAAGAAGTTATTTGATTAATTGATTGATTGATTGATTGATCTCTAAATTGATTTGAGATTTTAAATCATCATTGCTGATTTATTTCTCTGTTACATTCATTCTGTTTTTAATGTCATGCATTTGCTTATGCATTTCTAGTCTTGAGATTTTTGTGATTGGATTGTCCTCCTCCCCCTCTCCCTCTCCATGGGCATAACTATTCATTGATGTTAATTGTGAGCTGCTACTCCTTTATATTATCGCCTTGCCCTTCGTGTGTGTGAGTGAGTATGTCTGTCACTATAATGTTGTCTGCCCACTCATTCAGTGGTTTGCATTTCTTTGTCTTGCCTTCCATTTAAACAAAGAATATTCCTTTTATTAGCCCATCTTCTTTTACTCCGCCGATGTGCCCAAACATCTGCAGTTTTCGTTGAATGCCTTGCTGAATATATATTTCCCATTCCTACTTGGAGTTGTGCGACCGGTTCCCGTCAGAACACCGAAGCTAAGCAACGTTAATCGCGATTAGTACTTAGATGGGTGTCCTTCCTGGGATCTAGATGTGGTGTCGGCGGCTAACCAAGCCGTTCATCACCTCGGCTTTGATAAATTTGTAGCAGCGTTAAGCTGCGAAGATAAAACGCGGGTCAAGAGAAAGCAATGGCTAATTAACTACTTTAGATTAATGTCGTAAGCCAGATGCGTCGCTGCTTGCCTAGTACACGGATATCAGCGCCGGCCGCCGGACCCTACGCTAATTTGAGTACGGGATTACCTTTACCTTTTTATTACACTATTGCTTCTTGTCTCCTCGTTGCTGATTTTTGTTGCCATCTGATGTGAAAAATCCACCTTTGGCATTTTAATTCGAAGGCCAGGATCTTCCTTTTATTCACTTTTGTAGTTTGTCAAAAGACTAAGTATGACAAGAAAACATGCAAACAGAGCTGCAACTGTAAAGACGGCAATCACTGCAACCTTGAAGGAGTTTGTCCTAACAATGAATGTGCTCCTGGATGGAAAGTTAATCTTATAAATAACAGACTGATTTGCAACACTGGTAAATAGTTTTATGATTTGACATAACTTCCAGTTTAAAAATTGTTATAATGTTTCATGTATCGCTTATGGTAATGCTACTAAGAGAAGACAGTACAAATACGGTACGCGGACGATTGCTTATAGATCGGTTGCTCATATGACGATTGCTCATATAACGATTGCTCATAGGCCGATTGCTCATAGGACGATTGCTCATAAGACGGTTGTTCATAGGACGATTGCTCATAGGACGATTGCTCATAGGACGATTGCTCATAGGACGATTGCTCATAGGACGATTGCTCATAGGCCGATTGCTCATAGGACGATTGCTCATAGGCCGATTGCTCATAGGACGATTGCTCATAGGACGATTGCTCATAGGACGATTGCTCATAGGCCGATTGCTCATAGGACGATTGCTCATAGGCCGATTGCTCATAGGACGATTGCTCATAGGACGATTGCTCATAGGACGATTGCTCATAGGACGATTGCTCATAAGACGGTTGTTCATAGGACGATTGCTCATAGGACGATTGCTCATAGGACGATTTCTCATAGGACGATTGCTCATAGGACGATTGCTCATAGGCCGATTGCTCATAGGACGATTGCTCATAGGACGGTTGCTCATAGGACGATTGCTCATAGGACGATTGCTCATATGACGATTGCTCATAGGACGATTGCTCATAGGACGATTGCTCATAGGACGATTGCTCATAGGACGATTGCTCATAGGACGATTGCTCATAAGACGGTTGTTCATAGGATTGTTGACAACAGGAATGAATGTCGGAGAATCGTTATCGATTTCTGCAAAAATGTATGCAACGGGCTGTTGCCACATACGAACAAACTGGTGTGGCAACATAGGGCCTACGTATCTTCGTGTTATTACTCATCTCTCCTACAATTAAGCCGTTTGCGTTTATATTCTATAGGTTTATGCGTTTATTTTCTAAACTGTGTTTTGCGTTTATTTTCTTAATGTGCTTTGCTGCATACTTCAAGTATTATAAAAATAACTTTCAAAAGATGACTCACTTTTAAATTAAAACGATGATAAGGCAAATTCAATAGTGTCATTTTTGACATTCAATAGGCTGTATAGTTGTCTTATGAATAACTATATTATGTTTTCCTTTAACTTTCTTCAATTGATATGTTATAAGCGTTGAGGTAAATTTGATAAAGGTTTAGACAAATTATTTTAAAGTATGCAATCAATGATTCTAACGCTGGACAGATCCTCCTGGACTACCCTCAATCCAGTTATTATATTATTATATCGTCTGCTAATTCGGTATAAAATTGCAGATGTCGATGAGTGTGAGATGGAATGTAACTCTACTCACAACTCAAATTGTCACAAATGCAGTTCACGATCTAATGAACGATGCAATAATACTAAAGGCGGTTATGAGTGCATCTGTGAATCTGGATTTCATGATGCAAGTGAAGAATGCATAGGTAAATTGACATTTTCAAATCGACTTCATTGTCATATTACGAGATATCAAATTGCAGCATAACTAGAAAATGCATTTTCAATCTTAACAGATTTACTTATTTCAAGTCGTTGCATGAAAAATTTATGACTGACTTTTTCGCACAGTCGAGATTTTTTTATATTTGGCGGCAGTTTTATTTTTGTTGCTTCAGTGGTTTTCATACAGACTTACTTAGCCTCCTAAACCACTTTAAATCACATTATTATTAGTATTAATTATTATTATTATTATTATTATTATTATTATTATTATTATTATTATTATTATTATTGCAATATTGTGCCCTGTAGCTTATGATTAATTTTTTAGCATGATTTAGTAGAACTTTATGTGCAAATCTACTACTATTGCTGGAATAGTAACTGCTGAATTCATTTACTTATGCAATGTATGCGTTTTGTAGGATATTTTATCCTCTCTGAAGTTTCAGAATGTTATTTTTGTAAGCAATTCCTTAGTCTCAATGGTCTCAATGCCCAGGCTGCTCTAGTGGTTCACTATATGCTAATATTTCCTTTACTATTATTTCATTTTTAACTTTTGACTTATTTAGATGTATAGGCCTAATGTACTTGTAAAAGTTTATAGTTGAGTATCAGTTAGGCTATTAGAGATTAATTATCTGCATATTAAGTTTTCCATAGTGAATTGATGACATTTGAAAGTAAAACTATTTCTTGAGGCATCAATTATTGTAACTGACGCCCGGCCGCTACACAGGATTAGGTCTTTCAGTTAAGGCGCGTGGGTGGTCGACTTAGCTGTTGGGCCAAGGTTTCACTATCAGATGGCTGATTTCTTCACTATCTTTCTCTTTATTGGCCTTACTTCTTCTGCGGAACCCTACAATAACAATTCCCGGGTACTGGCTAAGGTTTTATTTCATGTACTACCTTCTTTACTTCCGGGTTCAAACTAGACCTGTGCGCCGCCGACGCCGCGCCGCCGCCGCCGACGTTTTCATGACGCCGCCGCCGCCGGTAATATAGGATCGGCGCGCCGCCGCCGCCGCCGAGAGAACATCGGCGTGACGCCGGCGTCCCTTTGGTGAAATTATTTTTTCATGTAACCAGAGTAGACCAACACTGTTGTAATACGTGGATAAAACTGTCTTCACCATATATAGTCAACATGTCAACATATAGTCATCCCTCTCAGTCTGCTCGAAATCTTGGAGTTATTTTTGATAATCACCTCTCATTCTCATAACACATTACCTTCGTCTGCCGTTCTGCTCACTATAACATACGAGATGTAAGGAGGATTAGACACCTCATCCCTTCCTCTGCACTTATTCCTCTGGCCAACGCTTTGGTATCGAGTCGTCTCGACTACTGCAATTCACTGTATACTGGTATTTCAAAATCCGACTTAAACCGCCTGCAAAGGATTCAAAATTCATTAGTCAGGGCTATCACTGGAACTGCCAAATATGAGCACATCACACCGATCCTAAAATCACTTCATTGGCTACCTGTCAAACAAAGAATTGAATTCAAGATAAGTCTCATTGTGCATAAGACGCTCCACACAAATCAGCCAATGTATCTCCGATCGTTACTGACTGCTCAAGACAACCAGCACTCAACGAGGTCATCTGATGCTACTAGTAGCTACTCTTTACATACCCTATAGCAGGACTACTACTGGAAAACGTGCTTTTTCTGTCGCCGGACCCAGACTTTGGAATTCTCTGCCGGTACAGGTCCGCCAAACTGATTGTCTTACTATACCTTCAGGTCTAGACTTAAAACACATCTATTCCTGACTGCATATCCGCCTTAACCTGGAATCTGGAAGTACGGACTGACCTTTGGATTACAACCTCGATTCACCACGGACAATGATTCACGACTACGATTATTCACTGAAGCGACCATCGACTGGTGCAGATGTACTACTACAATGGCGCTAAAGAAGTCTACTACTACTACTAATACTAGTCTACTATGTGCTAGCTAATTCAAAGCACAATTCAAAGCACACGTTACTTATTTACTTCGCTTCATTCGTCTATCGAATGACGTCCTGTATTGTTTACATTCTGCAAAATGGCCACGGCAAAGAAAAGCGTTTTCGATGATAATTACGCGAAGACCTAAAAAGATGCTACATGTAAAATGATGCTAAAATTAACTGCGCGCAGTTAACTAAACGAGCAGTGAACCTATGCATCATAACTGAGAGCGTTTGTTGCTTAAATCCTCTTAGTTTAGTTTAAAATTAATCTTCTCAGTCTGATGTCGGCAGTGCTTTGTTTTCTTAGTTGGCACATACACTTTTTAAAAGTTTTCATTTATGGTCAATTTGGGATATATAATGAAGCAATATAATTTGATAAACAGAACCGTAGCTAGGGGCGGGGGCAAGCTGCGCCGGGCGCCGTCTTAGCGGGGGGGGGCACATTTTGGACACTTTTAAGTTTTTATACCACCACTATCCTTTTTGCGGCGAAAAATACAGAAAATACAGATAAGTTAAAAAGGTCATCACCGGTTTTGGGGCGGCTAGAGGCTATAGATTGCTATGTCGTGAAAGCTCATATAGGCATAAAAAGGTCATCTCTGGAATTTATGGGCTCAAAATTCGTACCTTGCCCCGAGCGCCGAATTAATACACTAGCTACGGCTCTGTTGATAAAATGTTTCTTAAACTGTATACTTTTATTTTTACTAGTATTATATGTTTGTAACATTGTTTTCAAATTAACCGGGTGACAAAAAACCTTGAGGATTGAACAAAAACGACGATATCATAAAGTATCCTTTGTAGTCGCACGTATTGTACTGTATTAACCGTTTGTACGCCGCCGACGCCGCCGCCGCCGCCAATAAAGTCCACGCCGCCGCCGCCGATAAAATTGGTTCGGCGCGCCGCCGCCGCCGGTGATAAAGCGGTCACACGCCGCCGCCGACCCTCAGACCGTCGGCGCACAGGTCTAGTTCAAACTCCACTTTATCTCAAGTTCTACCTCTAAATCTCTTACTTCAGGTACTACCTTGCTCTCTCGGGCACTACCTTGCTCTCTTCTATCTCAGGTACTACCTCGCTCTCTCAGGTACGACCACGCTATCTTTGCCAACTCGAGTACTACCTCACGGTGGGCAACTCTTCAGGTACTATCTAGGGATCTACTGGACCTTCTACCGGGCTCCTTCCCTCTCCAACCGTGTCACGATTTATCTTTTGTGGGGCATACCCGCCCCTTGGGAACCGCTTTCGCGGTGGATTCGACACTTCCCTAGCATAAATGTAGTACCTGCTCCAGTTAAGGACGGTACATCCACCTATTTTGTACTTCTAGTTTTACTTCTGTCTACTGGCCCTTTATTCGTTTATGGGACCTTTATTTATAGGGCTCCCACACTACCTTAAAGAAGGTGTGCAAAACTCCAACTAACTGTCGGTCTGTAACTTAGTGACGTCTAGCGCCACCTACTGAATATCCTACGCTCAACCTCCAATATACGTTTTACATACTTCTCAGACAGTTATTATTCCTAAGAGACCTCACTTATTATTATTATTATTATTATTATTATTATTCATTTATTCATTTATTCATTTTACTATCTACCTTACCATTAGCGCTAGCTAGCGACTGCCAGAAGAACTACTTACAATGGACTTTTTATATTTTAACTACACTTTTATTATTGGATCGTCTATCTTAGCTATTACACAATTTTGCCACAATATGGATGGGCCCAATGTTAAAGTTTTCGCTCTGTGACTGTGATAAGTTTTTCAACGCTGACATTGTATACATTAGACAGAAATTGTGCCTCTGTTAGATTAACGAATCATTGACTGTTCGGTGTTTTTTCTGTGGACAGACGTTGATGAATGTAAAATAAACAAAGGTGGATGTCAACACTTCTGCAACAACACTCCTGGTAGTTTCAGCTGCTCCTGTCCGCCTGGGTTCAGAAACACTAGCGACTCAAGGAATGAAGAAACCATCTACAACTGCACCGGTATTGTCTGGCTTAGTTTCACGTACATGTAGCTAGGCGTTATCCTGCATTGCTGTCGACTCAAATGAAATGTTATGGTGAATTTGATACACTCCCTCATACAATGCTTACATCTAATTGAAAAGGCACTTATGATTTTACGACATAATCTTCAGGGACGTCATTTGGGGAGCAGTTTGTTGCCCCCCCTGATTTTTAGAGAAAAAATTTTGTTCACCAATGTTTGTGTTATTTAGTTTTGACAAGTAATTTGGGGCTGGTTAAATAGGTAAAAAGACACTGACTGAAAAACAAAAAAGGTCATCAGCCCTTAAAGGAGGGCTTGATGTCGAGTAATCTGAAGGTTTCTAGGACGATTGACCATAGGACGATTGACCATAGGACGATTGACCATAGGACGTTTGACCACTGGACGATTGACCACAGCGGACTTTTGACCACTGGACGATTGACCACAGCCGGCGTTTAGTGGTCAATCGTCCCCTGGTCAAACGTCCGCCGACGATAAGTAGCAAACGTTAAGTAAGCCAAAAACACATTTAATAAACCAATGCAATCTAACAACACATTAATGAAAGCAACGTAGTCAGGCAGCAAATAATCGATATATAAAGTAAAGCAACGCTAGGCAAACGTAAACTTATACAGTACGTGAAACACATATCTAGTAAAACAACGCAAAACTCATGTAAAAAGACGCCCATGCAGTGATCAAAAGTCCTCTGTGGTCAATCGTCCAGTGGTCAAACTCCTATGGTCAATCGTCCTGTGGTCAATCGTCCGCGTACCAATCTGAAGTTACCCAGAGACGTCATTTCACTGTTTTTCAGGGGGCAAACACTTTCGACCTGACAAGTTACAAGTTTGCAAAAAAGCTGACGACCTTTTTTTGCTTGTCAGCCAATTTTTTCACGGTTAATTAAAAGTAGTTACTTCAAATTACTCGACATCATCAAGCACTCCTTTAGGGCGTGTAAAATCTAAATAACACAAACATTGGCCTAAAAAAAATTTTCCCCTCAAAATCAGGGGGGCAAATGCTCCCCCTGCCTCCCCAAATGACGTCCCTGAAGTTACCGCAAAAAATGACTGACGAGCAAAAAAGGTCGTCAACTTTTTCGCAAACTTGTCATGTCGATAGTGTTTCCCCCCTCTGAAAAACAGTGAAATGACGTCTCTGATAATCTTCCCTTTGGTCCTGAAAGAGTTTTGGAATATATTTTGAAATATAAAAGCATGAATAAGCAACAGAAAATCCAATAATTATTAGGTTTTATTATGTTCTTATGTCTTTATGTGTAGACATTGATGAATGCTCCGAAGGGTCTTCAAAATGTGTACACAATTGCAGCAACACAATTGGAAACTACAGGTGCAGCTGCCATTTAGGGTTTCAACTCCAAGACGACAGATTCAGTTGCAACGGTAAACTTTGCTCCAACTTAGTAGAAGAATAATTTTGAGCGGTGTTCTTACTTACTTAGCATGATTTAAAGTGGCTTCGGAGGCATTACTGGCTGTGTGAAAGCTATAGGTAGGGTTGCCAGATCTCCCGTATTTTACGGGAGGCTCCCGTATTTCAGCCCCAGTCTCTCGCCTCCCGGATGAATGCCGCGCGTGAGACCAAATCTCCCGTATTTGGCTATAGGTCAATAGACTTAATTGAGACGCAGTTTAAAATCGAAACAATACTACATTTTCTGGCGTGATAAACGTAAAATAAAAGTAACTAGTACAGTTTAGTACAATAGCAAACAAGATAATAGAGGCTCTGAGGCAGGCAGCAATGCCCCTCTGCTTCTTACTTACTTTAACGGCAGCTGTGTTGTTCATATTCATGACGTCACGAGTTTTGTTTTGTCATCATCACCACATTATGACGCTTGATGAACAAAAGAAAGAGAAAAAGGTCCCATCGCTACAAAAATAACTTTCTAAACTTTTTGGGGACCCGTAACTGGTCTTAGTTGGGGTCAAAAGTTTTTGACATAATTATAGGGGGTTACTGAAATTTGACAGCTGTTTATAAAATAGAGTATATATACACATATATATATATAATATATAGGCTAGGTATAACATTTCAAAATGCATCGAATTTCACGAACGCTGTTAATTAAGAGATCCAGGCGCAGATACGACGAAGGCATCGAATAAGATTGAATAGGCGCAAAAGTGAAACATGGCCTTTGGCTTTGCAGTGGTGATTGCAAATGAGACAATACCGTCACTTAGCCTACAGTATATGTTTATATCTTGTCTGCTATTGGATAATGGCAACGTAATTGCACTTATTTTACTAGACTTGACGATGATGATGATGATGATGGTTGTGATGATGATGATGATGATGATGTTGATGATGGTTGTGATGATGATTATGATGATGATGGCAGTGGTGGTGATGATGATGACGATGGTGATGATGCTGATGGTAGTTGTGGTGTTGATGACGGCGGTGATGATGATTATGAAGGTGATGATGATGCTGATGAAGGTGATGATGATGGTGATGGTGGCGGTGGCGGTGGTGACGATGGTGATGATGATGATGGTGGTGATGATGATGATGATGTCTGTTATTGTCGTTCTATTTGCATAAATATTTGAATTTTAAAGCAAGTTCTTTCATAGTCCTTTCACAGTGGTTTTCACACAGACTACCTTAGCCTCATAAACCACTTTAGGCCTAAATCACATTATTATTATTATTATTATTATTATTATTATTATTATTATTATTATTATTATTATTATAGGCCTATTTCTTTTATTGAATTGCACAATTGAATTCAAGATTGGAATTTGAATGAAATTATTTATTTATCTTAGATGTCCAATATTTTTGTTGATGCAAACTTTTTCTAGAACAAACGTAAGCCTACTGTAGTTCACATACTGTAGTTCACATACTGTAGTTCACATACTGTAGTTCACATACTGTAGTTCACATACTGTAGTTCACATACTGTAGTTCACATACTGTAGTTCACATACTGTAGTTCACATACTGTAGTTCACATACTGTAGTTCACATCAGGTCCGCCGAGAGAAATTCCGGGCCGCTGTGTGCAGAAGGGCCGACGGGCCCCAAAAAGTATGTAAAACTGAAGATGGCCTTCTTTCTGCTTGTCAGTGTTTTTGATGATGTTAATACATATCGGCGCCCGGGCCCCTTACCGGCGCCCGGGCCCCTGTGCTCGTGATGACCTTTTTTGCTTGTCGTAGTTGTTTTTCACGATTTATCGTCTCACATGATCGCCCCGGGGCCCCTTACAGTCCCCGGCCCTGTGTTATTATTATTAATGCATCATCGTCACAGACCGCCGGGCCCCTGTGCATTTTCCCCTGCCCCCTCTCGACAGCCCTGGTTCACATACTGTAGCTCACATACTGTAGTTCACATACTGTAGTTCACATACTGTAGTTCACATACTGTAGTTCACATACTGTAGTTCACATAGGGCCTACTGCAGTTCATGTACTGTATTGTTGCTCCTAAGAGTCAAAAGTTATCGTTTAATTTTTCAAGTTGCTGAAGCGGATTTCGAGTCATCTGCGTTTGGGCTTCTCATTGAATGATATCTGCCTGCTGTGTGACAGTAGGCCTAATTCTACTTGTTGTGACCATCGTAATGTATAACAGACATCATCGATTGAGTGTCAATGCAAACCAGAAGTCTAAAGGTTAGATTCTGTTATAATTTTTTGCATAAAGAACATTACACTTCTATGTTATATCACGAACAAAATTAAACACAAGTGCTTCAGAATGTAGCGCAAGCTAACAATATGCATTATGCCTATACCTGTTACCACAACGTAGCGCGTAACAGCTGAAGAAACTGTTGGCCAGTGGGCCTTCAGTTGAAGTTGTATGTTGAAGATAAAGGAAGTTTGTCTTCACATGTCAACCGATTAATGCGGTTGTATGCATATATATATATATAATATATATATATTAAAGCCCTCGGTACTTAGTTTCCCGAGGGACTTATTACAAAAAGTGTCCGGAGACAGATAAATATATACTCTTCAGCTCTCGTCTTGATCCGGATCAGAAACAGAGAAAGTCCCTTGAAAGCAATCGCATTGAATCGTTGTAAAGTCATGGAAATGCGTTAGAGCAAAAACTTCTCTCTCTATATATATATATATATATATATATATATATATATATATATATATATATATATATATATATACGATATATGTATATCTTATATTGTGTATATGTTAGTGCTTCGAAGCTAAAAGTGATGCATTTTCAATTCTTTATTAAAATCTATTTTGCTTTAATATTGCTGTTTTAATTGAATCTCATTGGACATGTATTACAGCGCAGTCGAATTATGAATCCGTTTACAAAGAGCAGGGAATCGCTGTGTCGAATGAAGCATACGAGGAACTTAATCTAAACGACCTTTCGATTCAAACAGGTCAGTACATAAACGTCAATCTTTAGTCTCTCGATTAATTAATACCGATTAATGCGGTTGTATGTGTGTATGCATGCAAGCATTAATGTAGGCCCTATTGTAAAAGTTTTACACGTTAATTTTATTAAAAGTTTAGAGTCGTATTGTAGTATTTCTTCAGCATTAGACATAACTGTCCATATTCGCAACTTGGAACAAAACAGAAAGTACATATTACGCCAGCTCGAGCCAGGCCCGAGCTTTGAGGCCCGCCCGGCCCGTAGCCCGTAGCCTGTACCTTACCGCCCGGCCCGAGGTACGGGCGGGGCTTAAAATAAAAGTATAATCTGCTAACACGATATTAAATACAATATTCGTTTGTAAACTCAAAATCAAATAATTTTCATAAATTATATTTTTAAAATTATTTTCTTAGCTGTTCCCTAATTAAAATTTTATTACAGCTTAGTTGTAACTATTGTATAATTGTCAATAGAACATTAATATTTTGTTGCTGTTAGGAAAAGAGGAGGAAAAAGGCAAGACTAAAGAAATATAAACTTGAATTTATTAAAGAAATATTGTTAGCGCCCGGCCCGTACAAGGCCCGTAGCCCGTACATTTGCGCCCGTAGCCCGTACCTCGAGGCCCGTAGCCCGTACCGAGGCGCCCGGCCCGGTACGGGCCCCACCCCAGCATATTACTCAAGAGTCGATCTTTTATAAAAATTTACTAAGTATTATAACCAACTTTAACATGTATGCATATATACTGCATATTATGTACATGCTAGCGTTTCGAAGAAGGAAGTGATGTATTTTTCACTAATAATTCCCCAGTAGGCACACCAACGCTTATTAAACGTTGAATAAATGTTAGCGCATAACGTTTAGTAAACGTTTAAAACGTATTTAAAATGGAAATTCAGTAAACGTTTAACGATAAACGTTGCCTAAACGTTTGACAGTAAACGTTTAGGCAAAGTTTATTGTTGCCTAAACATTCACTAGCTAAACGCCAATTAAACGTAATTCTTGCAACGTTCATAAAACGTTTAGTGCATGTTTAAAAAAGAAATTCAGGAAACGTTTAATTAACAATAAACGTTGCCTAAACGTTCAGTAGCTGAACATTTATTACACGTTTAGTGCATGTTTAAAATGGCAATTCATCATCATCATCATCATAGTTGCTTTCTGCCAGCTCATTAGCGGCAATAGCTAGACACAAAACTTTTCCATTTATCTTTTTCCGTTGTTAATCTCATTCCATCTATTATTGTCATTTGATATCTTTCGAAGTCTTCTTTGATGTTATCCATCCACTTTTTCCTGGGTCTTCCTCTTCCTCTTTTTCCTTCTTTGTATGTGTTGAGTGCTTTATATGGGAGTCTGTTGCTTTCCATTCTATTTACATGTCCATACCATCTAAGTCTTCTTCTTCTGATTTTATCTATTATTGTCTCTTTCATTCCCAGTCTTTTCCTGATGTCTTCATTCCTTATTCTTTGTAATTTACTTACTCCCAATATCTTTCTCAAACAACTCATTTCTGCCACCAATAGTCTGTTTTCATCTGCTCTTTTTAATATCCACGTTTCTGATCCATAAAGCATTTGTGGAACAATGATAGTATTGTATATTTGAATTTTTGTGTTGATCTTTATTTCTTTAGCATTCCAAATATGTCTAAGCCTTCCCATTGTCTGTAGTCCTTTTGCTGCCTCTTTTAATATCTTGTTCGTGTCTTCCATCGCTTGATATTTCTCCTCCCACATATGTAAAATTCTTTACTTGTTCGATGTTATTTCCTTCTACTGATATGTGTATCATTTTCTCTCTTTTTTGTTGACTGCCATGACTTTAGTTTTTGCTGGATTAATCCGGAGTCCAAATCTTCTGCTTGTTTGATTTACTTGGTCTGTAAGCCTTTCTAAACTTCTAGCACTTTCCGCTTAAACATCGTCTGCAAATTTAAGGTTTGATATATTTTCTCACTACAATTCACTCCAATGTTTAGATTCTCAGTTGCTATTTTAAAGATTACTTCTAGAATTATTATGAAGAGAGATGGAGATAGCACGCATCCTGTCTATTCCCGACTTCTGTTTTAAACCATTCTGATAGGTCTTTATCAACTTTTACTGCACTTTCCATTTTCTTGTATATTGCTTGTATTAGATTTATTAGTTTCTCTTCTATACCAATGTTTCTCATAGCCTGCCATAAGCCTTCGGGCCATACTAAGTCAAAAGCCTGTTTGTAGTCGATGAAATTGATGTATACAGTTTTATTTGCCTCTGTGTATTTTTCTATCAGTTGTCTTAAGGTAAAGAGTTGGTCTATGGTACTTCTTCCAGGTCTGAATCCTGCTTGTTCTTCTCCCATTATCTTTTCTATATAACTACTGATTCTTTTTTGTATAATCTTTGTGAAGACTTTTCCTGGTATGCTGAGCAGAGTTATTCCTCTATAGTTATCGCATAATTCAGTAAACGTAAATTCATGCAACGCTGCCCCTTGGGAACCTCTTCCGTGGTACATGGCCACTTCCCTAGCGGAAATGTAGTACCTCGAAGGTACCTCCACCTACCCGGCATTCCAAGTCAAAACTCAGTATACCAGCCCTTATCCTGTCTGTGGGACCTATATTTATAGGACTCTGATACTATCTTTAAGGAGGTGTGCTAAACTGCAACTATCTATGGAGTTGTTGAGACTGAACGTCTTCAATAATCATAGGCCTATTCATATTTTGTGGCAGTTCACTTGTTGCAACTTTTAAAACCGAGCACTCAACCTGAACCTTAAAACATTTTTGTTCAACTTCAATACAGAAAATGTCTGTTCACACAAGTAAGTGCTTCCTAATAGTCGCGAAGGTTTTAAAGTGTCCCGAAGGCTTTCTTGCTTTCATATTAGCGCTGCAGAAGAAGTCATTCGTTCCAAGGGTCTAAGTCGCCATCAATTCAAGTTATTTATAGAAGAGACGGGTGCCTCTTGCCATGACATACCGTATTCACATATGTGAGAGAGCAGAGAATGAATTTTAGAATTCTTTGTTGAACTGATAGCAGAAATTCGTGAATTTCTTAACAGCAATGGCATAATAATAAATAATAATAACTAGGTTTAAAGTGTAGCGCTAATATGACAGCAATAAAACCTTCGGGGCCACTTTAAAGCCTTTGGGGCCACTTTCCATTGAAATCCTGGAAACGTCCGCTGGCCACAAAAAATCGCCGGCGGGCCACCAGTGGCCCGCGGGCCACGGGTTGTGCACCCCTGATATAAACGTTGTACCAACGTTTAGCCATAGTTTAGCGACATCTCAACTTATTTCAACTTAGGTTAAACGTTTTATGCTAAACGTTACCTTGCCTACCGGGATACTGCTTTATATACTATACAATATGTATTGATACAAGCGGTTAATAAGTACCGCCTAAATGTATGATCAATTAGACCATGACTTAGTTAATTTTTTCATTAGTTGATACTAAATTATTTAATTGTGCAAGGTGTTTAAGGTTTCTAATAACGTTTTTGAAACGTTTTAAGTCAAACACTTAATAAACGCTGACATCACAACGTTGATACAACATTTAGATGTGAACGTACAATAAACGTTAGCATCTAAACGTTGTAACAACGTTTAGTCATAGTTTAGCGACATCTAAACTTATTTCAACTTAGTTTAAACGTTTACTAAACGTTATCTTGCCTACTGAAAATCAGTGATGGGCACTAATTGGAAAAAAGTAGTTAAACTAAACTTTTTTTAAAACTAAATATTTGTAGTTAAACTATTATTTGTACTCATCATCATCATCATCATGTGTCATCTTCATATCTGAAGGTTGACGGTCATGAGTTGTTTCCACTTCGTTCTGTCTTCAGCAATCCTTTATTTGTACTATTAGTTTAAATTTTCAAAAAGAAGTTAAACTAAACTTTTTAAAAGTAGTTAAACTATTTCCAACTATTTTGCAACTTTTTTGTAAAGTTTTTATTATTCGACTTTTATAAATGTAACAAAAAGAAATCGCATCGCCGTAATCTATGAAGGCTTACAATGGCGGTTCCAAGAACTCTTGATGGGCGTGTGCGATGAATTTTTAGGAAGATCCCTCCAATTGTCAAAGGGATTATATGTAAATGGTTTAGAAGAAATTTGTAGATTTGATTTATAAAATAGAATACTCAGAATTGACAATGTATAATATAGTGCAAAATCGAACTGTAGTTAGTCAGTAAGTATACTATTAGACTAAAGTACTGCCAAGAAATAAATAGGCCTACCATAAATTTGTCAAGAAATTCATCAAAGCCACACACACATTTTTGGTGGGCTGGTGGGGATGCATCCTCAGTCATCCCCAACGTGGAACCGCCCCTGAAGGCTTATGCAGGCAGTACTTGCATCAAACAATGTGATTAACTATCAGAAGGCTCAACAACAATGTCAACAAGACTAGTGTATTTCATTGCCATGTTTCCGTACAGAGCAATGTAGCAAATAAGCGGCATAATAAAAAAAGTTGGCTAAAATGTAGTTAAACTTTTAGATGTAACTATTTCAAAAAGTAGTTAACCTACTGCTGTAACTAGTTAAAAAAAGAGTAGTTAAACTATTGCTTCAACTAATATTTTCCAGTTAAACTAACAGTTATATATTTTTAGTTAACTAGTGCCCATCACTGCTAATATTGCAAATCTTCATTAAAATCTATTTTGCTTTAGTATTACTGTTTTAATTGAATTTTTTGGACGTGTTACAGCTCAGCAGAATTCTGAGTCTAGTGACAAAGAGCAAAGCATCGCTGGATCGAATGAAGTATGCATGGAACTTAATCTAAATGATCATTCAATTCGAAGGGGTCAATAAGTAAACGCCATTCTTTAGTATCGAGATCATTCGATCAACTCAGAGGAAAAGACAAGGCCCCTCTATTCTGTATTTGGAAACTAGAGACATGCCAGATATGTTCATGCCAGATATGTGCATATAGCGTTTTAAAACTGGTTTTGTAGGAATGCTGGACTGTTTTTGCAACGGGGGAGATAAGCCAACACCCAGTTTATGTGACTTTCTTGTGATCTTTCAACGACAAAATGGATCAAAACTTTGATATTAGACAGTCGAAGATGAACTCAAAGATAAGAATTGAATGGCTGATAGCGTTTTTACTCCAGCCACTTTTAATCAAGGCAAAACAAGATAAATGAAAAGGTCGACGTTAGCAAATGAAAACATTGTTTTTAAGGAAAGCCACGTGGCTTAACCCCTTAACCGTGTATTTAACTGTAACTCAATGTAAAATGGACGGATATATCTGGGATCCCCAGTTAAGGGGTTAACTGAGCGGTGTACGGCAGAGGTTCCCAAACTTTTTGGATTGCGGGCAGTGTTTATTCTAGGCTTGTTTTTGGAGGAGGAACCCCCACACAAAGTTTTAAAATTCTTCCAAAATTTGTATATGTTGGCTTGGGGATGGAAATTTTCCCTTTCTCCCAAAGCGTGGAGAGACAAATCTTGTCCCCTCAAACATTTCAAACTCCCCAATGTCAAGGTGGCTAGAATAAACACTGATTGCGGGCCCCTACTTTGTTCCCAGCTTTGCCCGCGGACCACATCATTTAACAAGTAACAGTTACAGTTAATGTATATTTAAAATAGCGGTCAGACTATTTTCCACAACACCAGTTGGCTGGCGGCGCTTTCCTAAGACGACATGCTACGATGCGGACAATCATAATATACGATTAATTTAAACACTGAATAAACGTTGCTACATTACAGATAGTTTGAAGACGCTTATTTTTTCCAGAATCAGCTATTTCGTCAAATAATCTTAGATATAATTACTGTTAATGAATAATGAGATGGAGATGCATGCTTTTTTGCACAAACTGTCAATACTTGATTGTATTTTCCTTCTCAGTAGATAGAGTCATAGAGCATGTCTGCCTGTTTTCAATTGTTCTTGATCTTCATGGTGTCGTGTGTTATCTATCGTAGTCTAATCGATTTTTTTGAATGGGCGATAATTCAAATCTGTCTAAGGCGTTCAAAAGTCAAAATATGGCCCAGTTTACAAGCAAAGACATAACAAATCGCATGACAATCCGCAAAGATGTCTATTAAAAGGAATGTTGTGGATTCTACGGGTGTCTATCAATTGTGCTGTTGACGTACCCGGCCGTAGCCAGAATTCTGGAATAAGAGGGACGATCATTAATATAAGCTAGTTTGATAAGACCCGAATAAAAGTTCAATAGCGTTTTGACTCTCCAACGGAATCTACTCCAGCCGAAAGAAATCAGAACAATTAGGTTCAGAATACAATCATCATAACCCTTCACAAGTAGCAAAATTTTTTCAACGGTTTTGCCCAAATTCCACAACCTGTCTGTGTTTGAAAGAGGGGCAGCTGGATATAATAATATAACACGGTTTAAGGTGGTTCAGTAGGGACTGCCCTGTGTGAGAACCACTGTTGTTCACTGATGTGCCCGTCGTGACTAGGTCAATGGTCTGCGCTTGTTGTGTGGCGTACAATGTGTTTGATCTAGACTCCTGGACTCCGGGGGGAACTGAAAAAGCCGGGGGGAAACTGACAAACCCGGGGGAATTCTGCTAGGGGCCGCTGTTAGTCCATGTAGTATTTCAAAATGTCCGGGGGGAATTTGAAATTTCCGGGGAGGGTGAATTGCAATTTCCCCCCGGAAACGGTCTAGATTAAACACTGGTGGCGTACCTGATCGGATGTGTACAGTAAAACTTTTCAAAAGGACGTCAAGGGTTCATTACAATGTTATTAACAGTTTATAACCGAGTGTCTGCAAAAGACGGTCGTTGATGCGGACCTAATGTGTACTCTCTTCGTCAGATTTAATATCCTTCAAGTGTAACATAATCTTAAGAGAAAATTATTGCATCCTGTCACAGCATTCCGAACAACACTCGTATACGTTACCAGAACTGACACGATTGAACAACATTTCAGTAATAGTGATTCTAGCCAGCGAATCACTTACAACCTGGGATTAGAACCTGAAACCACGGGCGTAAACACGACTTTGTCCCTCGTGTCCTGACTCCTGGCACGGGCTTTTTGCGAAGGTCGTGTTCCTGTGGGTGTGGACACGGATGTTTTTTGACTGTGAAATGAATACAATTATGTCAGAATAACAGAATAGAGTTCCCATTATAGTCATATTTGGCTACTTAATTAATTGTTTCATGTGATAACGTATATTACATAGAATATACAAAGAATATTACATAGAACGATCCGGGACGTCTGACAAGAAATCCGGCACGGCTGGTTTGAGATCCGGAACCTACTTTTTATTCGTTGTCGTCTTTTATTGTTTAGATTAGCATTTTGCATGCACGGGAAAGAAAGAAAACGGGAACTTTACTCTAAATGTTGGTTTAAAATGAATAAAAAAAGTTGCGAAGAAATTTTGTGGCCGGAGTAAAAATAAGAAGATACGGCACCTCTGAAAAAGTAATTTTTTCGAGTCAATATCTCTCAATTTCCACTGCTTGTTTAGATCGTTTTACTTCAAATGCAAAGAAATTGCAACTGATTTGTAGTCGAATTTTGTCACAAATCCGACTGATTTCGTCATTTGTATGCTTTGGGTATAAGGACCTGCGGATTATTTGATGTTTCGTTTTCCCGGATATTTCGGCGCCGCCATTTAGACTTAAACACAAAACCAGTTTTGCAGACATGTAGGCCTACATACGCGGGTCTGGAGAAAGCCATGACACGCTACTCTAGATTGATGGCTTTACGCACCTGCGCCGTTGCTTGCCTGACACCGGAGATCAGCGCCGGGCCCGACGTTCGAAATCGAGTACGGGCGAATCTTTCTTATATGTATGTACAGTTTGTACACATTGTACAGGGTGGCGCAAAAATAACCGGACTAGTCACATTTAGGTCTGGCATTTAATTGAACGGACTGTAAAATTTCAGGATTTTCCTAAAGCGTAAGACATTTCAGTCAAAGCGATGTTCAGTATGTCCTCCGTTTGCTGCGATAACCAATGATAATCGCTTGCGAAACTGTCCAATATCCTGGTTGATAGTGTCCTGGCTGGTTCCGTCCTCTGCAGCATGCTGTCAGAACTTCTTTCAAATGTTCAATATCGCGAATTCTCTGCCTGTAGACAAGCTGTTGAAGCACTCCCCAGACTGACTAGTCTACGGGATTCAAATCCGGACTGTTCGGCGGATAATTTTCCGGTTCAGTGAAGTCTGGAACGTTAGCAGTGAGAAAGGCAACTGTTTTTCGTGAACGATAAGCAGGTGCTCCATCATGCTGAAAAGTGAAATTGTCACCAGAGTGAGCTAACCCTGATCCTAACGCTCATTTTGGTGACAATTTAACTGCTTAATTAAATAAGCAGTTGTAAAATGCATGCAACAGTTTCGCATTTACAATACGCTTATATTTAGAGATAAGAATCTGATGTACTGTGAAAGATGAAATTCTCGCATCACAAGTAGGCTACGGTAAACTGAAATCAATATTTGTTGACTTTTAACTCAGCGAATAGTCGCCAGTGTTGAGTGATGTGCATTGCTTACAATAGCAATTGACGTTTTCAGGAACAGACGAGAGACAAAAGCGAAATTTCAAAAAGGTGCTTCAATCAGTTTTGTAACAGATCCCAAGACTATATAGGCTAATAATAATAATAATAATAATAATAATAATAATAATAATAATAATAATAATAATAATAATACTACTTACTACTGCTGCTGCTACTATAGCTGCTGCAGTTCTAATACACAACTGTATCAATCGATGGTGCTTACAAATACTGCTATCCGCAGGAGACCAAGTAATAATAATGCACTTTCACCAGAATCAGTCAATCGATGGTGAAAGAAGCAAAGACCTCATTCTGATCGGAGGAAAAAGCAAGATCTACTGAGGAAAAGCTAATTGAAAGAAACGTGTTTTAAGTCTGGATCTAAAACGCCGTGTGCATCGTATTGATGATTATCTTGACATTCTGAATTTTATGACGAAACTTTGGTGTATCTTGATCATCCATCCTTTAACCTTTTACCATTGAGTGAAGCTAATAGGCACACATGACTTTTGACCCTTGCGCGTGCATACCTAGACAGGTTAAACCTGAGGTTCCCAAACTTTTCGAATTGCGGACCCCTACTTTGTTTCCAGTTTAGCTCGCGGACCACATTATTTAGAAAGTAAATATCACAGTTAATATTTAATTAAAATAACGGACAGACTATTCCCACGGCAACAGTTGGCTAGTGGCTCTAGCCCAATGGCGACTTGCTACGATGCAACAATCATAAATTCATAATATACAATTAAACACAGAATAAATGTTGCTACATTACTGATAGATTTGACACTTCTTTCAAGAACCAGCTACTTCGTCAAATTACCTCAAAAATACTTAGGTACTGTTAATGAGTGGATGTGTTACTTTGTTTTGTTTAAACTGTCACTATTTAATTCTTGATTGTATTTTTGAGCTACTGATGCGCTGCTTTTGAAGGCGCTATTGAAATTAACAAGATTTTACTTACCTACTTACACTTTCAGCAAGTCTGGACCTACAGTATACTTCGTCTTCATATTGCATAGTGAATATTGAAAATGCTGTCTCACACAATTGGCACAAATATGCTGTCGTGAAAGGCAACAAATTCGTGACTGCCTTGTAAAACAATAACGGAAACTAAGAAGTTACACTCAGCCAAAAAGATGAAAGTGAATTTAGTTTTAACCGATTTTTAAAATTAGGATCACATGGAAGATCAGTTAATTTCTTCTGCTCTTGCCCAGCAAGGTCAGTCATTTCAACTTCAAACGGACTGCGGACCCAATCAAAATTATCAATATTATCATACAAGAAATATTCATCCAAATGTTGTACTGTTGTTGTTCTCGTTAATTTCAATAGCGCTTTAAAAAGCAGCGCATCAGTAGCTCCATACTTATAGGTGCCTGGTGTGTGAAAGTGTATGCACTTGTCAAAAATACAATCAAGAATTAAATAATGACAGTTTATACAAAACAAAGTAGCACATCCACTCATTAACAGTACAACAGGCGGTTTTCGAGGCAGACAATAAATTTATGGCAATGATTTTAATCACTTCAAGAGACCTACGGCTCCTTTTTGTCTGTCTATTATAGTATCGACACTTTAAAGAATTGCTACCAAGGTGGAAATCATGCCTAAAACTCTGCTGATTATAATTCTAGCTTGACTGCTAATGTTAAAGCTATGAAGTGTTGTTGAATATTTCGGGAGGCTTTCGAGGACCCCGCCATATCCTCCACGGACCTCTTCCGGTCCGCTGACCACAGTTTGGGAACCGCTGGGTTAAACGGTCTACAATGGCATGCCAGTGTTGGCTAAAACTAGTTTTAGGCGGTTTGCGAGGCAGACAATAAATTTATGGCAATGATTTTAATAACTTCAAGAGACCTACGGCTCCTTTATGTTGCTTTTGTGCGTACGATGATATTTTTCGACTAGGCCTACTGACTTTTTTGTTAGGTATAAAACTGTCAGAAACCCCAATAGTCGGTGGACATTTATTTTTAAAATTTAGTCAATCGTTACATTTTGCCGGAGGCTTTTAACGCGGCGTGGTTATGACTCTTATGATCTAGAGTTATAGTTGGGAGTATATCCTCAGTTGGTGCTACGCATACAAAGCATTGAGATCGCGATTTTGGTGCAGTTAGCGGGGTAAGTTTCTTGTTTATTTTTGAATGGCGTTGGCTGGTGCACTGCATCTACGTATGGATTTTTGTGTGACTACAAAGGATACCATATGACAGGGCAACATATATCGTCGTTTTTGTCCGATTATCATGGTTTTTTGTCACCCGGTTCAGTTGAAAACAGGATGCGGACAACTCGCCCCCAGTAACTCGCCCCCAAAAAATCGCCCCAGGTACAACTCGCCCCAGACAATTCGCCCGCAGTAACTCGCTCCTGACAAATGTGTACCAAATTTAAAGAAAATACAATGGGTTAGAAATGTACAGTAGTACTTTCTTAATTCTATCTAGATATGGTCAACATTTAATTACAAATTACGGCAAATGTAAAACTAATGCAATCGAAAGATCGAAAGCTAGATATGGTAAACAAATAAAGTTAATGTACGAAAAATGTAAAAATAATGAACGAATGTCAACATTTCAAACAAAATGTACAAATGATGGTTAAAGAACAAAATAATTATAAGCAATCCTGTTTAAGTAGTCTTTCAGAGTGCGATTTGGAAAATCCTCAACGATACGTTTAACTCAGGCAGCAATTGCAACTGTCCTCATTTGTTAGCGATCTGGAGATTCGGGGAGGGCGAATTTTCCGCAAAACCTTTTCATTCAGGGGCGAATTTGTCGGGGGCGAGTTACTGGGGGCGACTTTTCCGGGGCGATGTTGTTGGGGGCGATTTGTCCGTAAACCTTTGAAAACAATGTTACAAACTCACAATGCACATTAAAAATAAAACTATACAGTTTAAGAAACATCCTATCAAATTATATTGCTTCATTATATATCCAAAATTAACCATAAATGAACTCTTTTAAAAAGTTTGTTAACTTAGAAAACAAAGCACTGCCGACATCAGACTAATAAGATTTAAACTAAACTAAGAGGATTTAAACAAAAAACGTCCACAGTTACGATGCATAGGTTCACTGCTCGTTTAGTGAACTGTGCACAGTTAATTTTAGCATCACTTTAGCATCTTTTTTGGTCTTCGCGTAATTTTCATCTTTTCATCGAAAATGCTTTTCTTTGCCGTAGCCATTTTGCAGAACGTTAACAATACAGGGCGTCATTCG
This sequence comes from Metaphire vulgaris, assembly GCA_018105865.1. Taxonomy (NCBI): domain Eukaryota; kingdom Metazoa; phylum Annelida; class Clitellata; order Crassiclitellata; family Megascolecidae; genus Metaphire; species Metaphire vulgaris. The sequence continues at coordinate 9,307,248 of CM030852.1, forward strand.
ATAGACGAATGAAGCGAAGTAAATAAGTAACGTGTGTTTTGAGTTAGCTAGAGTTGCCTATATGGTGAAGACATTTTTGTCCACGTATTACAACAGTGTTGGTCTACGCTGGTTAAATGACAGAAATAATGTCGGCATAACTCCCGCCGCATAAGGACGTCGGCAGCCCGACACCACACCGATATTCTCTCGACGGCGGCGGCGGCTCGCCGATCCTATATTGCCGGCGGCGTCATGCGAAACGTCGGCGGCGACGGCGACGGCTGTGGCTACTTCAGATGTTGCCTGAAGCTAGTACAAAAATCGATTTGGATTTCTTATCATCATTTAGCGTTGCGTTAAATTGGCCTAAAGCAGGGGCGCCCACAGAAGGGGAAAGAAAGCAAATGCTTCATAAAAAACCTAGAGGAGAGGAAATTCCTACCTGAGTTTTGGTATCACGTTAGAGTAGCATATTAATTCGATAGGCCCTCAAATGCCTGTGCAAATACTGGCTTTACTGCAGTGCAATTTTGTAACTTCACATAAGCTTACCGGTACTCAATTGAAGCTCAAGTTCATTATTATCAGACATTCATAAAATTTTATTATTGCCACTTTTACGTACAGTCATTCTAGTTATGCAGAGTGTAAACTTCCTGTTAAACAGAAATAGTTTATAACAAGCCAATAGGCTCACATGAAATTTACAATCCGAAGTAGACTACTGCAACTCCCTCCACTATAGCCTTCCAGAGACCTTCATCAACAAATTACAATCCATTCAAGACTGTGAAACAGTGCAATTAGAACTGTTAATAATTTGCTTGTTTCAGGCAGTTGCCCTAAGTCATTCAGACCCACCGTCCAACCCAATAGGGAACGAAGGAAGGAAAGAGAGAAGAAGGAGAAGCCTTAAGTCTAGTCCTTTTGCAGTTGTTGCAGCTTTAATGGACGAAGTAGTTAAGGAAGGCGAAAGAAAGAGACTAAAAATAAATACAAAGAAAACATACTACATGGTGATCTCCAAACAAAAAGATACACCAAGATGCCAACTATACATAAATGGACAACTAATAGAGCAAGTAAATGACTTCAAATATTTAGGAAGTTGGATATCCAGCAATGGGAAATGTGAAAAGGATATAACAAGGATTGCCATGGCAAAATCAGCATTTGTGAAATTAAAACACATCTTAACAAATAAGAGAATATCAATGGAAACAAGGATAAGGGTGTTGGGAACTTATGTATGGTCGGTATTGCTACACGGCGCAGAAACGTGGTCAATTTCAAAACAGATGAAGAAAAAATTAGAGGCAGTGGAAATGTGGTTTTTAAGGAGAATGATGAAGGTTTCTTGGACAGAGAAAACATCAAACGAGGAAATTTTGGAAAAGGCAAACTCAAGAAGGAAATTGTTAAAGACTATAAAGAAAAGACATCTATAATTCTTCGGACACATAATGAGAAAAAAAGGCCTGGAAAACTTAGTCACAACAGGTAAAGTGATGGGGAAAAGAGCAAGAGGGAGACAAAGATTGACGTTCATCGAAAACTTGCTATGCGACGTGAAAGACAAAATATCAGAAGTAGAACTGCTACAAGCGACATACGACAGAGAGGAGTGGAAGTCCATGGTCGCCAACGTTGTAAAACAAGGCACCTAAAGAAGAAGAAGAAGAAGAAGCTTTAATGCCTCTATAAAAATGATGTAGGCGTGGCTGTGGGAGAAATCTAATTTTTAAACTAAATACTAAAAGTAACATTTATTTTATTTGCATTTGGATGTGGTCATATTGTCAATAGATAATTTGAAGGTAATTTTAAATAGTTTGCCAGCTCAATTACTGCGATATCTCTCTTTAGTTTCAACTTACATCTATTAGTGCTTTGTGGCTGTTGGAATTTTCAAGAAATTGAGAATTAGAAGTCACTGGTATGAGACCTATCCTGGTGCACCAAAGTGTGCAATGTAATGTCCAAAATGCACTGAAACTCACTACGAGCATCTATTGATTTCAAAAATTTTCCGGGGGCCCCGGACCCCATATTTTTTTTCATAAATTTGCAGCGGGGTGTCAATGTCCAGTGTCGAGTGCTGTACTGCTAGTTTTTAATAATAATAATAATAATAATAATAATAATAATAATAATAATAATAATAATAAAATAATAATAATAATAATAATAATAACGTGATGTAGATAAATCCCTGCCAGACCCCCGTTTAGGGGTAGAAAAGAGAAGGGTGGACAGGGAAGAGGGAAGCTGCTTCCAACAGCCAGGGGGATGGGCGCCCCTGGCCTAAAGCTCTCAGACTTGCAACGGTAATCTTGAAGTCATGGGTTCGAATCACTCCTCCATCAAATCAGTAAGTACTGACTTACACTGTAGGAGGCTAACATTTTAAAGTCAGTATGAAAAGATTTCCAAAAAACGCATTTCACAGTATCTTCTTTCTTTCCTTCCATCGTTCGATATTGGGTTGGAACGATGGGTCTGAATGAGTTTCTTCCACTTCTGTCTGTCTCTTGCTGCTCTGGTCAATTGGATGCAGTTCATTTGCATTTCTTCTGCATCCTCCTTTAAGTTTTCTATTCATGTTTTTCTTCATCTTCCTTTTCTTCTTGTTTCTTCAACATACTTGTATAGTGCTTTCTTTGGTATTCTTTCTTCCTTCATTCTTTCAACATGACCAAACAGTTTCAGTCTTCGTTTCTGTATTGATTCAAGTATCGTTTCTTTTTGCTCTGTCTTTTCTCTGATCATTTCATTTCTTATTCTTTGTCTTCTGCTGACTCCTGCCATTTCCTCTTTAACCAGTTCATTTCTGCAGTCATTAATCTTCATTAGTCTTCGTCTTTCTTCTTTATGGTCCAGAATTCTGATCCAAATAATAGTAGACCTATTGGTTTGATCAGTGTACTATATTTCTTTAGTTTTGTTTTCATTTATTATTTTTTTGTTTTTTCCATATATTCTGCAGTTTTTAAAATGCTGCACTTGTTAATCCAATTCTTTTTATTATGACTTCTTCGAAGAAGACACAATTTCACAAATTCACAGTATGATTAATTTTCAAAGCTATATTACGCATTAATAGGGCCTATTTTTGCAAAACAATTTTTGTTGTCGAAAAACAAGGCTAGCGCACGACTAACGGGTCGGGAGGTTTGCTTACGGGCCAGCGACCAAACCGTTGTTCAGTCTAATAACAACTGAAACTTCATACCTCGGATGTAGATGCAAATATAACCCCTGTTTTAGGCATTGCCAGTGGCGGTTTTCTGAGAATTCTTCGTGGAGGATGCAAACATTTTTAGGAAGTTGGTGGGGATGCAGTGAATTTATAGGAAGTTGGTGGGGTGAAGGGAGGATGAAATGAAATCCCGAAAAAGATTGTCAAGCAAAAAATGGTCATTAACAATGTTTTCCCCCAACAAATGTACAGAAAAGTTCCTGAAAAAGGCTGAAAAAGGGTCATCAGCTCTGTTTTGTTTACAGATACCCAGCGTCAAACGCTGATGACAAGGCAATAAAAGCTCGGTTGGGGGTGCATTCCCAGTCATTCCCAACGTGGAACTGCCACTGGGCATTCCCATCAACACATTGACTGTAGGACCTAAATTGACAATTTCCATATATCCATGTTCCTACAGAGATGTCCATAGGTTGGTTTAACCCATGGGTTGGGTTGGATTGGGTTGAGTTGGGTCAGACTTTCTTTTCCATATTAATGGTGGGTTGGGTTGGGTCAGAAAATAAGTCACGATTTAAGAAACTGTATTGTATTACAGTGGGTTGGGTTGGGTCAAGTAAACCTATTGTCGGCATGGGTTGGGTTGGGTTGGAGATTTGATGGGTTGGGTTGGATTTGGTTCTAAAAAAATGGACCCATGGACATCTCTGTGTTCCTATTCTCGCACTCCTCCATCAAATCAGTAAGTACTGACTTACCTTGATGTCTTGCATGTATTTGGAGATGTATTATACAGAATATTACAGAAACAGCGGAAATTATTGCAACAATGTTTAAAAGTTTATCACACGTTGCATATTGACGGCAAGAATGACAGATCGAAAAAAGCAGACACCAAACTACTACTACTACTACTACTACTACTACTACTACTACTACTACTACTACTACTACTACTACTACTACTACTACTACTACTACTACTACTACTACTACTACTACTGCTACTACTACTGCTACTGCTACTACTGCTACTGCTGCTGCTGCTACTACTACTACTACTACTACTACTACTACTACTACTACTACTACTACTACTACTACTACTACTAATAATAATAATAATAATAATAATAATAATGTGATTTTAAGTGGTGTAGGAGGCTATGAAAAAATGTCAACAAACTTTTATGATTCGGCAAAAGAATCGATGACAATGGAGATAATGCCTTTTCTGGACCATTTAAGGTCAACTGCCTTTGAATGCCAGACTTTGACTTGAATCCGATTTTCAGAAATTCTGAAACCATGTTTCAAAGTGTCTTTGAGGGGCCAAAAAAGTATCCGATCGGAGTCAATTCAGTGCCACTGTATCATTCGCCGCACTGCATTAATAAGGTTCAGGCGAAGACAAGAATGAATGCATGCTCTAGTATAGGACCTATCCATTTGCTGAGCATTTTCTAAGATGCGTACAAAAGTAATTTGACTCGATGTACAATGTTAAGACCCTCGCGACTATAGATAGGCCTATACGGTAGTAGCCTATACACGCCCACAACTTCTGAGAATTAACAAACGCGTTTGGTTTCATATTCACTGAAAAGATTCGTCACTGGAAATAACAGAAAGACGCTCCTACGCGAATTCCCAAGTTATTTGCCTACATTTTGTTGGTACAGATTTCGTTCACAATATCCAAGTTCAGTTGTATCGTTAACTGCAAATGAACAAACCCGGATAGTACGTGAACAGCAGCTATTCTAGTCACCTAGACATGAGGTGTTAAAATTTTGGGGGAGACAGACATTGGGGAGGTCATACTACTTGCCAAAATGTCCAAATTTTGGGGGAGAAAATTTCAAACTTTGGGAGGGGGAATTCCCCTCAGAGAAGGCCTAGAATAAACACTGGTACGTGAAATTGAGTCACTGGCATTAATGCTTTAAATTGAAAAAATCCATGACCTTATCCATGATCCTTGAAAGAAAGAGTTGACTATCTCCTGGAGGATTAAGATTTTGCCTAAGAACAACTGTTACAAAATACATTATTAAAATGACGCCATCTTAGGTTTTGCTCGCGAATACAAGCCGCCTTTAACAAAAATTACAAATTCAATCAATCAATCAATCAATCAAATAAGTTCATTTCTCAACATCCTGTTGAATACAAGTCAAGAAAAGAAAAAGGCTTAACTTGACTAGGAGTAAAAAATCAAATTATATATAACTCAAATTATATATAAATCATGAATGTCCAAAATTTGGACAGACTTGACAAAGCTTCGTAAATAGATGCATATGGAAAATCACAGGGATCTGGTGGCCGAACAAAATCAGCATTGAAGAACTGTGTAAAAAGACATCACAAGAACCGTTAGATGAAGAATTCAGAAAAATAAAATGGATATGGCCTAGGACATACTCAGGACCATTTTCCATCTTTTTATGAACTTTTTTGCTTGTCAGCACGATTTGGAAGGGAGTTAACTTCTTTTATTTTTTTAATTTTTTGCTTGTCAGAGAAATGGACATGGCCTAGGACATACTCAGGAAAAATAGGAGGCTGCAACTAGATTTTTTACATCTTTTTGATGAACTTTTTTTGCTTGTCAGCACGATTTGGAAGGGAGATAACCTTTTTTTATTTTATGAAAATTTTGTGCTCGTCAGAGATTTTCAGTATAGGCGACGACCTGTTTTATCAGCCCCAGGCCCACTCGGACCTTAATCCAGCCATGGACATACTCTCAGAAAACCAACAGAAAACATCACAAGACAAATGCTGACAATGGAGCTACCAAAGAAAAAGAAAAAAGAGTAAGACCGCAAAATACATGGAAAAGATCATTAGAAAAAGAGCAGAAAGAAAATGTGTTTCCATACATTTTTTGGGCGCGGTTTTTGGGGTCAACCCCCTTTTTGCTGCCGACCCAAAATAATTTCTAAGCGCCATAAAATCATAAACCATTTGTTGTTTAATGTATGAGATTACCCAACTGGGGGCACTTTTGCTTAAAATGTGTAAAGATGTAAGGAGACGACGTTTTTTGCTTGTGAGCACATCTGAAAGGAAGAACTCACGAGAAGAAAGATGAGTATGACCTGTTTTTTTGCTAGTCAAGATTTTTCGAAGTTGGTTATGATTAAAACTAAAACCACCTAAATCTTGGCTACGCCACTGATAGAGATTGAAACTTGTTTTCGGCCGTTTGACCATCTTGACCAACAATGCGTTCGTCCTGATGCGGTTCATTGTTGCGTCGCGTATTCTACAGCGCAGCCATTTTGTTTATGGCCAAACGAAACGGAGACTTTAGCGACTACAGGGCCATGTGCACTCATGCGCTACTCACCTCACGGATTGACCAATGACTTTTACAGTATGTTTGCTCATTAATATCTAATGCGTGCCTGTTTTAACGTTCGGCCGGAAACTGTCCAGACAGTTCAATTATTATAAATAGCTAAACGATGAAGCAGCTGACAGATCTGCTTCTCTTTTGCAATTGAACAGCGTTGAGCTGCGTGTGAAGGAATCAACGCACAAACTTGATACAGACGAAGCAATCATCGCATAAGTCAAAGGTATGGACATCAGTAGGCTATGTACAGTAAGCAATTATAGTGATTACGATTAATAAGATGGAGTGAAATGGACATAGACGCCGATCCCGTGAGGGTCCTGGGGTCCGGACCCTCACTAAAATTTGGTTGTAAGGGTCAACAATGCATTGGACCCTCACAGAAATCCGAATAAATCTATATTGCACCGTTGTACGATTATTTAATAAATTGATGTGCTGGATAGATAATACATGTAGATATTATCAGCAAATGGTATTTTGAAATATTAATCAGTAGTATTCACTGTAAGAACTATGCTAAAAGGATTAGGGTTAAGGTTAGTTGCTTTAGGTTACTTACTCTAGGTCTAGGTACTATTCATTGTTCTTTTTATTATACCAATGGCGTAACCAAATATTACACTAATTCCTATTTACTACCTCTACTCTCCGTTTAGCGATGTAGAAAATGGGAATTAGTGTAACATTATGGCTAGAAAAACCCGTCCGTTCTTCATCTCCATCTGCCTTCGATCAACTGGCTAAGTTCAGTAGGTGTGCATGTTGATTTTTGAGATTCGTGACCCATATGCTAAAGACAGTACTCACCCCTAATTCGTTAGTCTGAATATCATCATGTTACCGTAGCTGATTGGCGAGATGCGATGCTATTTTTTGCATGGCTATTATGAGTGACGTATTATCTCATAATAAAAGGGCTGATGGGATGACTATTACCATTTGCCAATGGGAGAGTAGCCCATGGTACTTCGTCAGTAGTAAATCAACGAGTAGCCTATCTTCGACTAGCTCTCCAGTAGTGGACCGCAGACTTGGAACCGGGTCACATTTTGAGACCCGGTGACCCAGTGACCCGAAATAAAAGTGACCCAGTGACCAGGACCAGGTGACCCAGTCATTGGTTCTAATATTTGAATATTTATCAATGACGTCAATTAAACGTTGTCATCACACCATAGAATTTTTCATTACATTTTATAACATTCCATATATTAATAATACCAATATCCCTCAGTGATAAAATCAATTACTTGTATCTGTAGACCTAACCCGGTTTCAAGTCTGGTGGACCGTACGTACAGTTCGCTATATTATATTATTATTATTATTATTATTATTATTATTATTATTATTATTATTATTATTATTATTGCTTCTACTCGTGATATCATGTATATATCAGCATCCGAAAAGCATCAGAAATGCATCAGAATGCCTTATTATTACTGTTATTATTTTTAATATTAATATTAATAATAATATTATTATTGTTATTAGTATTATTATTATTATTATTATTATTATTATTATTATTATTATTATTATTATTATTATTATTATTATTATTATTATTATTATTATTATTATTATTATTATTATTATTATTATTATTATTATACCATTGATTGCACAGTCGTGTTTTTACTGTATTTCTTGTTGTTTTGACTTATCCTCGACGATGAAATCTCGTAGTAATGATTTTGTTTGTTTACGACTTAGGAGAAGGAACTTTGCGATCGCTTGGAGTTGTCCCTCCCAAAGCGCCTGCCACGATGCACGAGCAAAGTCAAGAAAGTCGCAGCACCTCAATGTATGAGCCTACATATAGTAATCTAACACAGAGGCGTAGCCAGGCATGGGCAGGATTTTAGGTTGGGGGTCTGAAGCCCAAGATTCACTCTCCTTTCTTCCTTTTGAGTCCGCAACGCCATTTGGGCTTGAATTCATTTGGGGGCTAGTTCAGGCTTGGGGGGCTTGAGCCCCAAGCCCATTCTTAGCTATCTATGCCCCTGATCTAACACTATACTAATTAGAACCGCAGATAACATTTGGTCAAATATCATATTTAGAATTATGTATGATAGCAACCTTCACCTCTCACCTCTAACTTATCACCTCCCCATCCATCACTTCTCACCTTTCGCTTCTCGCCTCGTATACTTTTGAGTTCCGCCATTTTGTTAGCAAGCTGTGATTTATTTTGGAGCCGAGTCATTTCTTGTGCTTTGGGGTTTCGGGAACCCATCGAAATTTTGTCATGAGGTCTATTCAAGAGCATAACTGATTAAGCTAAGCCAGATTCGTTGTCATGAATATGCCTATGATGCTAAAACTGTCTTCAATAAATAGTGAATTTAAAAACATTTTTACAAATTTGCGTTCGATTTAAACTTTACTACTACTACTACTACTACTACTACTACTACTACTACTACTACTACTACTACTACTACTACTACTACTACTACTACTACCACTACTACCAACATTGACATGAAGCCACATTTGTGTGAAGCTAGATATTTAGGCCTGTCATGCTACGACTGAGTATTAAAAATCGAAGTTTGAGTTTGATATCTCACAAAATGGCCATCTTACGCGCAAATGAGATGAAAGTAAACAAAAGGTGGGGAAAATGTGCTGTAGAAGTGTGGCAAATTTGAGAGAAATATATTAAAGAATTTTTAAGAAATCATAGTTTTTGCTGGGGTTTTTATTTCGGAGACACCCTGTAGACACTAACATTCGTTGTTGCAGCTTTAGGCTAAATAGCACAGATATCTCGAAATGTGCACGCTACTTCCTGAATAATGTGTTGCAGTGTTGGTTTGGGGAAATTCCAACTGGTCGTTATTTTGCATCGCTTTTGGTGGTATTTTAACTTAAGTCTGACAGGTTGAGATCGACAGCTACGACAATTAATTCTGTAGTCAAGGTCCTGGCCATGCATGGGGTAGGCAATTCAATTAGTCATTGTGTGACTCAAGGGCCGTAGAAAACCCCGTTTGGCTGTGTAATCGGTCACGCGATCGGTAGACTCCTGGTCTTAGCAGCTCTGCTCAAGATTTTTTCACGATCTTGCCATATACACAGGTATGATGACGATGATGACGATTATGACAATGATGACTGCGTGGGTTATAATGATGCGTATATTGATGATGACGATGATGACTATGATGCCCTAAGTCAGGTACAACTAGTGTTACGCCACCCAGGAGATGAGATGAGTGGTTTCCCGTTGCCTTACTCATAATCATCATCATCATCCCCATCATCATCATAATCATCATCATTGTCGTCATCATCATCATCATCATTATTTTCGTTATCATCATCTTTATCATCGTCATCATCATCATCGTCATCCTCATCATCATCTCATCCTCATCGTCATCATCATCAGCATTATAATCATCATCATTATCATCATCGGTTCTCTGTCTTGAGACAGGTTCAGGGCTCCATTGTTTCCATTCCTCTCTGTGACTTTCCTCTTCTTTGATTTCTTCATAGGTCTTGTGACGTTGTGCATCTGTTTTCATCATCCAGTCCAATAGTATTCTTTTTGGTCTGCCTTTTGCCTTTTTGAGGTTATACTTCCTTCCATAGCTGTTCTAAACGCTCATTCTGTCCTCAGCACATGTCCAATCCAGTTCATCTGTCTTCTTCTGATAGTGCCATACAAACAGACCATTGGCAGGGGCGTAGCGACGGGGGGATATATCGGTATACATGTTACAGTCAAAGTGTGAAATCAGGCAATGTTGACATTGCCTGACATTTTAAGGCAATGTCGACATTGACTGAAATTGTTAGGCATTGTTTAACAATGCCTGAAATTTGCTCAGATTTTCTACATACTTTGCCTGAAATCTTTATCTGTGATGTAATAGCAGCAGATAAATGTCGGCATATGTCAACATTGCCTGATTTCACACTTTGACTGTAACATAGGCCCCCCTATATACCCCCAATTAGTCTACATTAAAGTTTTTATGTGATTTACATGTGGTTATATGTGGTTTTTATGGTTTATGTGGGTTATAGTTCAAATTTATACTCACCCAAAATATTTATTCCCACCCAAATCAAATTCCTGGCTACGTCCCTGACCATTGGTTGTGAACACATTGTTCAAAGCCGCTGCGCAGTGGCTAGGGGTGAGATTCGAACATTCTTCATTTTTATATAAGAATTGTTGTCTGCCGTATTCAAATCTTTGCGTCGTCGAGGGGTGGGTGTGATATTCGCCTGTCCCGACGCTACACTTCAACAAGTATAAAAACTGTTCGGTAATAAATGATCGAGCATTCATCATTGAATTTTTTAACCTCAGCTTAATTTTTTCGTACTTTACGATGTTGCATCACAAATTTAGAGGCATATCGGCAAAGAAATGCTAAGAATCGGATGGGTAGAAAAAATTACAAATGAAGAACTATACAGGAGAATATTTATTCAGCCAAAACAAACCTTGCAGCAAAGAGTAAAACAAAGGAAACTCCATCTTTTTGGACACATATGCAGAATGAAAGAGGACAGACAGATCAAAGCTCTAATGTTCGGAAAAATTGGAGGGTGCCAATAAGAGAAAGAGACCACACAAGGAATGGTGTGATGATATTGAAGAATGGTGTGAAAGCAGTTTACAGGATCTTAGCCACAGAGCAACGGACAGAGGAAAGAATGGCAGAAAACTGTGGAGATGGCATTATACACCAACGGGCGATGAGCCCACGGTTAATGATGATGATGATGATATCGGCATTCAGTTGTAAGAGGACACAAGGTTGAACATACAAAATCCTGTAGATCCGCCACTGTACGGCACCTTGTAATTATTAAGTATCGCGCAAATACTTGTTTGTAGTCCGGATCCGTTGAAGCTCATCAGTGTAATCTACGCAATCGTTTGCTGTATCGCCGGAATCGTTATTCCCACCGCAGAGGCTCTCAACAATGCCTGGCTCGACACAGTCTTCGGCGCTGTGAGTAAGAACTTTGTACTTAATCGAATATTTTAAAAAAATTGCCAGTGTCTTTATTGACATTCAGTGGCGGTTCCACGTGGGGGATGAGTGGGGTTGCATCCCCACCGGACTTTTTTTGATTGTGAAATCTATTTTTGGGCAAACGTCTAGCAAAATGTACGTGGAAACCTATTTTTCGGTAAAAGTTTAGTAAAATTAGTAAAATTAGGGATAAAAGTCCCTTGTGTCAGCCTTTTCCGGAAAAGTTTATTGATTTTTCCTTCTATTTTCATCCCCTCCACCAACTTCATATGAATTCATTTCATCCTCCCATCAAGAAATCCTGGAACCGCCACTGTTGACAATTAGCACGACTACTCTAACAGGCGCTGACAATATGAGTGGACTTCAGAAGAGTGTATTCAGTACTTCAGAGATTTTGTCCATTACATGTATTTGTTTGCGGTGTCCACGAAAGTTGTGGCACAAGAGTTGTAGCATCGCGTAGATATTTCCACCAGACGTCCCTGAATTTTGACTCTGAGCTTATTTAACAGAGTTCTATCTGGATCTTTTCTTAAAACAAAGAATTAAACTATCGATGAGAGTAAGAGATGTTGGTCCAGGCTTAAGGACTCCTTAAGGGCAAGTTTGCAAGTTCTTTTTACTGGTCCTGTCCTTGAGGGTTGAGTTCTTGACTTGTCCTTTCAGTCAGTAGCTTTGACCACAAAGCTTCAAAGATCATAAATCATTAGGACTACGATGCTAATACTAAACGTAAAAACAGTCTCAACTTGAAGCCACTCTCTAAGAATAGTGTAGGCCTTTGCCTGCAATATATCTGCTCCAGTGAAGCGCGTATTTTCTCAGAACGATATCATAATGCGCCCACATAGGGCTAAAATGGCTGACTCTTTGCTGAAAACACTGGACTATGTAAAATGCAAATGTAAGCTTGCTTAATGAATGACTGACTATGCAGAATGATGACTAACTGAAAAAGAGCAATCGCTTTAGTCTGCTTAAATCTACACACCTCAACTTTATACTGTGTGTTTTATTATGTGCTGGTAGTCTGGCCAATAAATCTTAGCATACAATGATTACAGTCTAGCTATTATAGTCAAGTCCTTAGTCCCATGCAGGGACGACGAGAGCGGGATCAGGGGGTAGATTTTTACCCGGGCTCGGCGATAGACAAAGTGCCCGCGCTGACCAGAATAAATTATTTAAACGTAAAAGATATGACGACCTTTTTTGCTTTTCAGCATGCATTTAACATGAGACGACTTTTGTTGCTTGTCAAGATTTTTAAACAAGAGGCCCGGAATCACTACTTGTGCCCCGGTGTGGCAGGCAGAGTCCAAAGAGTGCCTAGAGTCCGTCCTGGCTCCTAAACCGGCTCGTATTTTCTCTCGACGGTCCTGACGTTCACTAAGTAGGCTAAACGTCTTCAACCTGAGCCATTAACCGGTTTTCTAAGTCTCGATCCGATAGTGTGCTTTAATTCGTTTCCTTGACTCTTAATATCAACTCTTACAGTTTCTCAGGCAAATGTCAGAAATGAAAATGTAGCAGCAGTTTTGGTATTACGCTACTAATGGAAATCCAATAACTGCTTAGCCATTTAATTAAATAATGGATTAAATAATAACTGACTAATACATGAAAAACTGCATTTCTATTGATAATATTTATCAATAAATCGTAAAGTAAAAAATAAATATAATAAATATAAAATTAGACATTGAATGATTGATTGATCGATTGATTGATGACATAGCATTACAACGTTCAAACCCTCAAATGCTTATACAGTATTTATTCATGAAGTAATGACTAATTCATTAGAATGCATTGCATTGGGATTGCATTTTATTATATAAGTAGTCAATCTTGGAAACTTAATAACTCAATAACTAACTTTTGGTGAACGGTATCTGCTGTGACATTCTTCAGACTAGAAAGATGCTCGCTTCGCTCGCAGTGCAGGATAATACTAATCCAATACCTATACCTAATACCCAATCATTGAATTCATGCTGAACACCATATCAATGATGTACTGTACATACGCCACCTAGCCAAGCTCTGCGCCACGTAATAATTAGGCCTATATACGTTAAAATCACCCAACTGTGACCATTTGTGACTCTGTACACGTATTTTTTGTCTAGCCAAGCTCTGCGCCACGTAATAATTAGGCCTATGTACGTTAAAATCACGCAACTGTGACCATTTGTGACGCTGTACACGTATTTTTTGTGTACGTTAAAATTGCGCAACTTCCTCAAGCTACGCCCACCAACGCATCTCGACGTTGTACACATTATGACGCTGCAATGAACAATTGAACGTACGCTTCGTCAAACGCTTCTTCGACTAAACCGTTTGGTTACCAATAGCAACGTCGTCTTCGAACATCGCCCTCCAACCTCGCGACGTTGTACACTTATGACGCTGCAATGAACAATTGAACGTACGCTTCTCACCCACCAACGCATCGCGACGTTGACAGAACAATTAAACGTACGCTTCATCAAACGCTCGCCCACCAAGGCATCGCGACGTAAGGACTAAACCGTCTACCAATAGTCAACCAATCAGAACGCTTGAAGGTAACAGAGAGACATACAGAACAAGTATCTTAATATTATAGATATTCTTGTCATATCAACTGATCGTTGGAAACGCTTTTCTAATCTACCTGATCGTCTTGAGCTACGTTGTCCGGAGCAAAGACAAAATGCACGGAGCCCAATCCGGGCTGGACCTCGGACCTACTAGAGAGAACGACTATTGCGAATCGAGGCAGACGAGTACAACCTGCACCGGTTCCGAAGCGTCTCTTTCCAGGCAGACGGACAGCGGTGACGCTGAGTCGACTGCTTCTTCCTCTTCCATGTTCTGGGTGGACGTTTCCGACTTCGGCGATGCGTTCACTCATCCGGAAACATCACTTTTCTTGAAACTCGGATCGCTTGGTTAGTTTCACGATTCGATTTTGACTTTCGCTCGGCGTTTGCAAGGATGGCAAAGATCTTTTTCAACGGGATTAATATTCTGCAGACATGGCATTACCAGGGGCATAGCCAGGAATTTGATTTGAGGGGCATGATGTGATGGGGGTATAAATCTTTAAAAACTTTAAAAATATAAAAAACACATTAAACTTTTTATGGTAGTCTGATTTTGGGGGTATATATACCGATATATCCCCGTCGCTACGCCCCTGAGCATTACAACGTTCAAAACTTCAAATGCTTATATTTTTGCATGAAGTGATGGCTATTTTATTAGAATACATTGTATCGCATTGGAATCGCCCATGGGCGCCCACGAAAAATTTCCCAGGAGGGGCAAAACACATTTTAACACAATGGTCACAGTCAATATTTTAGCAAAGTTTTCAAATTTCACTGTGAATTATTGGTGTTTGCATTCTTCAGAGGAAGGGCAAGTTCCCCCTCTTGCCCTAATGCGCGGGCGCCCATGGAATCGCATTATATTACACAAATGGCCAATCTTGGAAACTTAATCTACAGTAGGCCCTATTACGGTTTCGAAACAGCTAGCTGCATCGACTATAGGACGTATCGTGCTTACAGCATTGTGTTCGTTTTGTTCTGTATTAGTAATAGTATTGCATAGTATTGTATTGCATTGTAGTATTCAGCCTCGGGAACTTAATCTATTACGGCTTCGAAAGCGCCAGTTACATCTATTTGGATGAATCTTGTTACGTCAGATCTAAATACGGATGGACGTTCTTCCTTCGCCTCGTTTTCGTTCTCCTTCAGACGTACTTTATGTTCAAACGTCCGGACGTAAGCATCTCTAAACTGTTCATCTGAAAAACATGTGCCACAAGAATATTTACTATTTTATTCTAGTGGTTCTATACAAAATTAATCCATTCACTTATACGATATAGTCAATGAAATTAGACGTTTCATTGAGCTATAAAATAAAGAAACGGGTATTTAATATTAAGAAAGTTCGATCTTCAGCTAATAATAGGACCATGTACACTGTTCAGAATCGTCCCAGATGAGTCTTTTAGTCTTTAGCTCCTTGTCTAGTGTTATTTTCCATGTATTCTTTGGTCTTCCTTTTTTCGTTTTCCCTGTTGGGTCCATGAAAGCATTTGTCTTGTGGTGTTTTTAGAGGTTTCCTTAGCAAGTGTCCAAACCACCTCCATTTTCGTTTCTTAATCTGCAGTCCAACTGGTCCTTACGACGCTCTCTTCCAAAGATCCTCATTGCTAATTTTGTTTGAACATCGGATGCCCATCATGATCTTGCGTAGACATCTCTTTACTGACTGATCTCTGGAATGAAATGGATCTTTTGCGGATGGATTTGAAGCACCATCGATTGATACTTTTGGGTGTTAGAACTGGTGCTATAAAAGTGCATTATTATTATTATTTTTATTATTATTATTATTATTATTATTATTATTATTATTATTATTATTATTTACAAAGCTAAAAAACGTACAATTGAAAATTTATGAACTATCAAGTGAAAGTGAAGGTCTTTCCTCAGTTCCTACTGAAAGGCCGGATCATAAGGCACTCGGCCAAGCATACAATGCTACAGATACGACACCAGCGCATCGTTTGACTCATTGCACCGCTTTATAGCACTGCTACTCATTTTGCCATTGTCCTCTAACAGTGTTTAATCTAGGCCGTTTCGGGGGGAAAATTGCCCTTCCCTCCGGAAATTTCAAATTCCTCCTCCGGAAATTTTGGAATACTACAAGGACTAAAATTAAAAGCGTCCCTAGCAGAATCCCCCCGGCTTTGTCAGTTCCCCCCTCCGGCTTTTTCAGTTTCCTCCCGGAGTCCAGTAGTCTAGATTAAACACTGTCCTCTAGCGAGTGAAAGCCTAGTCAATCTTAGCGAAATGGCAGCTACACTGGCCTAACGTTTAAAAGTGCTATAGGCCTATTAATATTCGAATCTTATTTTAATTACATGTCAACTAACGCGGAATGAAAAGGAAGCAGAACTGATGATGATAACGGTTTAGATAGAAGTGTCGGTTGGCAGTTTTTTTAAATGAACGTTTGCACCCTGTTATAATTGGAAGTGAACAAGATATCCTAGCTAGTGAGGTTAAGACTGAAAAATCTGTTTTCATTTTGGAAGAACAACAATACGTTAAGGAAGCGGCCTGTAATATGAGTTGCATCGCTTGCCTGGCTGACCACTACAATTCTGCTTTAGCTACTTTAATCCGATTAAATAAACGTCTAGGAATAAGCAGCTACTACGGTAAGTAAGTAAGTAAAATCTCGTGGATTTATGTAGCGATATCAAGCTGCACCGTAGTAGCTCCTTATTCTTAGGCGCTTAGTATATCTTAAAATAGCTATTGAAAGGGTAAATGGTCAGCCAGGCAATGATCTAGGCCTATATCTAGGCCTCACTGCCCTATGGATGTTGACTATTGCCTGGCTGATCACATACCTTAATCCCCATAGCTATTTTAAGAAAGGCTGAACGCCTAAGAATAAGCAACTACTGTTGTGCTGCTTTCCAAGGCGCTATAGAAATCCACGAGATTTTACTTTACTTATTTTACTTTACTTTACGTTATATAGGCCTACTGTACCTGCTTCAAAGACGCTATAGAAATTCGCAAGATTTTACCTATTTAGGCTATTTAACTTTTAACTAAAATCCTGGTTCTCTGATGATTCGGTTCCAGGGACAGATCAAATGTCATCAATCGTTCATCTGGTTCGGAATGCTTCATCTCATCTCGACCAATCTCTGTCTCTGGTTTCGAACGGTCATCCAGGAAATCTTGGAAGAGAATCACTTGGACACGGATCACCATGACGGCAACGACACGTCGCATCCGCCGATCAACGAAATGATGATCACAGATGGTCCAACACAGTATTCGGGTAAACGCATTCGCAGGATAGCGCCAATGTAATGTTACACGGGCTTACAGTGGCGGCTCTAGGAGGATTTGGCAAGTGGGGGGAGGGCGTTGAGGTGAAAATTTCTAGGCATGGGGCCAACTATTTGTTGCTATGGTATGTAGTAGTGAGTATAGGGTCCCAACAGGGGACAGGGGGGGCATGCATTAAATAAGGGAGCACGTCCCCACCCCGGGCCCAGTGTTTAATCTAGACTCCTGGACTCCGGGGGGAAACTCAAAAAGCCGGAGGGAAACTGACAAAGCCGGGGGAAATTCTGCTAGGGGCCGCTGTTAGTCCATGCAGTATTCCAAAATTTCCGGGGAACTTGAAATTTCCGTGAGGGAAAAGGGGCAATTCCCCCCCGGAAACGGCCTAGATTAAACACTGCCCGGCCCCCATGTGGAGCCGCCACTGTGGGTTTGAGATAACTCTTCAAAATCTATTGAAGCAAATCGTGCATTCAATGTTATAATGGTGCATCCACATTTACAGCGTACACAACAACAGTCCATGGTCTCCTCTAGATGAAAGTCATAGTCAAAGAGTACGTCTTTGGTAGTTCCTAATTGAAAAGTTCCTAGTCACGCAACATAGGAAGAAGCGATTCCATACAGGTCCGTCTTTATGTGTTGTGTTAAAAATTGGGTACAGTGCCCGCGGCCCCGCGCATCTTAGAGGCCCCGGGCCGCGCGCAAAGTTTTATGGCTTGTAAACATCCAAAAACGTTTGGAGATGACCTTTTTTCCTCGTCAACATTCAAAAACGTTTTGGAGATGACCTTTTTTTGCTTGTCAACATTTGACCTTTACATCTAGGGCCCCGCAGGCCGCCAGGTGCGCGGGGCCCCACACGGGTATAAGACGGGCCTGGTTCCAGAGGGAGACCGAAGGGGTACGACGTTCCCCTAAACCCATCCCACCCACAAGTTAGTTCTCTGATTTCTCGCTCGTGGCGAAAAATCCGAAAAGGCGCAGATAAGTAAGTAATCGAGTGTTGTTTTTTTTCTTCCGCCTCGGTGATTCATTTGAGCAACCTGCATCAATCTATAGACGAATGGACGGGTGAGGGAGACTGTGGGAATGGAACACCAAGTGCCCCCAACCTGAATTTCTGGATCCGCTTTACGCCCACTCTGAGTATAGGTAAATCCCGAAGTACAGGAAGGTAGAGGTGACTGTGGATGGAAACCAGTTGCTAGCGTGCAGTTCAAGACGTGAAACCATCATGTGGGAAATTTGTCCCCAAAAACGAGAACAATTCGTTTTCTGGATATTTGCATATAGAAATCTTTATTCGCAAACGCAGACAACACAGCAAGATAAACACAACTCTCAAACAATATGGTTGGGTGGAATAAGGAGTTAAATGCAGTTACCACCTTAACGGTGAGGTTGTCAATTGAAGGGCCCAGAGGAATAAGGAAGTAAATGCAGTTACCCCCCTAGTGGTGAAAATATCAGTTGAAGGGTCCGGTTAAATAAGGAAGTAAGTGCAGTTACCCCTCTTATTGTTATTGATACTTAAACCATTGAGGGTCGGATACAGTTACCTCCTTATTCCACCCAGCCATTATTAGGACCTACACACTCTGCTATTGCACGACTGACAAAATAAAATGTTTTTATTATTAGAGAACCAAATTGGAAAAGAACGTTGACGATTCTTCACAATATCATGTATTGAATGCAATCCAAGCATACAGTCAATCATTACTTTTATCATAGGCATCAAAGATTTCACATACAGCCGCATTATGTATACTAGACGATCCAAATTACTTATTTAAAGTGCTCTTGTTCGGACAAGTGGCTTCACTACAGGGCCTGATTTAACGTGCAATGATACACTAAATGTGCAGTAATAAAATGAAAATGTGCAGTGGTAAAATGCAATTTTCTGTGCTTTGTGCAGTGATAAATTTACCGGACGACCTTTTCTTGCTTGTTTTTTGCACGGATGTGCACAAATTTTCTGAGTTTAATGCAGTGATAAATAATATTTTCTTAAAACAGTCCCTGGGCTTCAGTAGCAGGGGCGTAGCAGCCATATGGACAACCTGGCCAAATGCCAAGAGCCCCCGAACCGCAAAAAGCCCCCGACCCGAGCAAAAAAATGTATTCGCAAAGTTGTAAGATCGAAAGACCGACCGACAAGCAAAAAAGGTCGTCAACATTTTCGCAAACTTGTCAGGTCGTCTCTGGAAAGAGCCTCCTGCCCGTTTTTCGCCAAGGGCCCCGAGCATATTGCTACGCCACTGTTCAGTAGCATATGCCTATGACATTAACAGGAAATTACTGTATATGCGTTATTCAGACGACGGCTTCACCTGCAACAATTCTCTTCTTCCCAACATGACACGCTATCTGTTTCCCTTCGTTCTCGAATATTCGCTGATCGCCTTCGGAACCATCGGAGCGATTCTCCACTCCCTCGATCAGGCTTCGACCGGCAACAGGAAATTCCCCCGCGACATCCAGTGCGTCGTCGCCTTTACCAGCTCCGATCCGTCCGCCTCCTCCTCCGCCGGCGACGAAAACCCGACGTCTGCTGGCACCACGTCCCCATCGGCCGCCAAAGAACACGAAGCTCTGAGCAAGGCGCATACGGGGTTCTTCGTCGGAGCGCTGGTCATGGCCGGAGTGGTCGTCTCGATTATCCTGTTCCACGTGAAACCGGAGAACAGTCGCTCATTCAACAATCTTCCCACCGTCATATACCTGATCACCGACGCCTGTCTTCACGGGCTACTGCTCGTCGGTTGCATCGTTGCGTTCATTCTCATGAGACCGTTGGCCTACGTTCCTAAGGCGATCTCAATGGACGACGTCCTGATAGTGATCGCAATGTGCGGCTCGTTGGTACTCGACCTTTCGATCGTTCTGTCGGCGTCCGACTTCGTCAGGGCCCGTATCAGTCGTCGGAGCGCCGTACTGGACGCGGCACGCCTCGCCTCGTCCGTAATCGCCTTCGCGGAAGCGGTGATCCAGGCGTTGCTGCTCGTCTTTGCGCTGAGACGGTACGCCGCGCGCCAACGGGACGTCGACCGTATGCCCGGACGGAGCGTCATTACGATGCTGATCATCGGAAACGTTGCCGTTTGGATATACAGAACGGTGCTGGCGAAGGGCATCAACACCTATCGCGAGAAACAGTTCTACGGAGAGATTCCGTGGCTGCTGATAGTCAACATCAACCTGCCGCTGTCGCTGTTCTTTCGGTTTCACTGCGGAATCTGCTTCGCCGACGTCTGGCACCTGGCCTACCGGCCGCTGAAACGAACGCTGTATTCGGGTTCGGTCGATCCGAAAGCAGGGGCGCTGCAGCGTCATTGTGCACGCACCGCCGGGACGGAGAATGACGCCGTCCAGGACACGACCAACTTCGCGAGTCAGCCGGCGGTCAGGCCTGCGTTGTTTCGGGTCAGATCGGGCTCGCTCCCGTGTATTCACGAAAATCTGATAGTCAACCATAGCAAACGATAGGCCTCTATATATACCACCAGTTCGTCAACCGTGGCAACTGATACCAACTGTTCGTTCCATTGACTTCAGCGACGCAGACGACAGTCAAAGTAGTTAGATTGTTCGTCACTTTTTATGCGTTTTATTAATGTTTGCATTATTAGAAATGATGTCTTTCCTGTCAAGATAGATAGCAGGGTCGTTGCGACAGGGGTGTATCGGTATATACACCCTCAAAAATCAGTATATATAACGCAGGTATATAACATATATATATGATATATATATAACATATATAATATACTGTATATGCATATATTATATATTATATATAGCAATATATACCCCCAAAAATGTATACCCCAAAATCAAATTCCTAGCGACGCCCCTGATAGATCTTCTTCTTCTCAGACTCCTGATAGATAGAAATCCGTAAAATTGTTTACAATTTCGATGCTGAGCTCGGGATCAAATGCTATTCTTGAGGATTCTTTACCGGAAATGGCGTATTCCTCACTCCAGTTCTCTTTTTATTGCCTCTCTAAGTGTTTCCCCAAATTTCTTTTGATCGAAATTCAAGTTCGGGCATTATTTTTAATTTAGAAAATGCATTAATAATGGAAGCCTAGATGACTTGCAATTGGTGTGGTTAGGCAGCGGTTATGACGCAAAGTGTTCAGATCTCTTGCACGACAGAAACTGGTCGTGTTTCTACACACATGTGAATGTGTTAACTTGGCTCCAGAAGAGGAGGGGGCGGTGGCGAGGAAAAGGCTTGCAACCATCTTCATTCTGCGGCTATCATGTAATATATCTATATTTTTGGTTCTCCAAACAGAGTTGAACCTTTTAGGTTTCGCCAGGATCACGAAAGATTTAGTTTTCTCAATTTCTGATATTTAGTATTATATTTATCTAATCTGTAGTTAAATAACGTCTCTTTCTACTTCTCTTTACGTCGTTTGAATTGCTGCTTCCCTCACTCCCACTAATATCTGGAATTGACCTTACCCGGCCGGCTGACCCTTCATTTTGGCCATAGTTATTTCAACGACAGATTACGCACTTTAAGAATAAGCAGTTACCAGGCCTGAGGAGAGGGGGTGCAGCCGATACATTGTACCGGGTCCCATGGAGTTTTCATGGGCCCAGATCCGGTGACGATAAGGGGTTTATTGGTTGTCAGGGTAGTTTTTTGAGAATTGATGACGTTTTGTGTGTGTATCAGGTTGTTTGTTTTTTGTGTGTCAGGTTGTTTTTGGAGAGTTGATAAGGTTTTTTTGCTTGTCAGGTTTTTCTGAGACTTGATAAATTTTTCTTAAGGGCCCGCACATTTTTTTGTTCCGGGGCCCGGAATTTCTCTCGGCGGCCCTGGCAGTTACTACCGTATCTGCTTAAGAAAGCGCTATAGAAATCCACGAGTCGTTATAAGCCTATATTTATTTACTTACTTACTTTAGATAATGCTTAATTTTATTGTGTTGTACAATGCTATAATGATACATCTCTAGAAGTGCTCAAGGCCCCTTTGGGTCTTTTGTGCACTGCGCCAAGCTTGCAGGCAGCGCTATAGAAATTTCGTCTTACTTACATACTTACTTAGATGACCCATGCGTTGACTGCGTGCAGCTACCTCGACATCAGCATCTCTGATCAGATGAATAGATCGGAAATAATTGCTTGTTTAGTTGAGATAATAATTCGTAAATTTATTTGCATTATCGAAATCGACTAAGACATTTTCTTAAAGAAAATACAAGTTTAGATGTAGAATCTAGCGTGCGACAATGGCCGTTATGAGTGGCTTGTGATAGAGGATATACAACATTTTACCGACAATTTGTGTCTGTTGTTCGAAAGCTTTGCTGCTTAGCTGTAGGGAAAATCATATTATACCTATCATCAGGGATATTTTTAGACCCCTAACACCCTCCCAACACCCCCAAATTTGAGGTCGACACCCCCCAAATTTGGTAATGTGACGATGGTATGCATACAAAATGCATACTAATTAGCTCCGGACACTCCCTCAATTTGAGGTCTACACCCCCCCAATTTCACAATTCTAGAAATATCCCTGCCTATCATGTTATTCATGTTATTGATATTGTACGGGTGTAGTTATGGCAACTGTTTTAAGACTGCTTTTGTACAATTATTCGAATGAGTTTCGATTCTACACTGTATTTATTCAAGATATTCAAGATATTGATTTCTATAACAAGCGTTTTAGAGCAATCAAAGACTATCGAGTTTAGCCTTAGCTATGCAGTAGCGCTTCATAAATTATCTATGTAATAATAATAATAATAATAATAATAATAATAATAATAATAATAATAATAATAATAATAATGCACTTCTATAGCACCAGTTATAATACCTAAGGGTATCAATCGATGGTACATCAAATCCATCCGCAAATGACCAGGTCAGTCCAGAGGTCAGTCAGAGGGAAAGAGTAAGACCGATTATGGATCGATCGACTAGTGCATCGCGTAGCGTACCTATTTGACGTATCGCAGCATTAATTACCACTGCTCCTATGGTTGCCAGATCTCCCGTATTTTGCGGGAGCTCCCGTATTTCAGCCCCTCGGTCTATGATAATAATATTATTATAACTTGTTTGTAATATTGATTCACTACATGCAGATGATGCAGTGCATTGAACAGTGTTGTTTATTGCTTTTTCTTAGTCTATATACTCTATAGTAATGTAGTGTAATATAGATCTAGCCATAATAATCAGTGCTGAAAGTCTGTGAAAAAAGGTGCAGGAGCTCATCAAAAGCCTTGACAAACAAAAAGGTCGTTCTTATATATTTCTATTTTTTCTTCTTGAAATGCCTTGACAAGCAGTGTTTATTCTAGCCACCTTGACATTGGGGGGGTTGAAATGTTTGGTGGAAGAAGGTTTATCTGCCCAAAAACCTTGACGAGCAAAAAAGGTCTTCTCCTGATATTAGATTTTCTCGGAAGTGGTGACAAGCAAAAAAAGGTCATCACATCTTCTCCACATGCTCTGATGCTCTTTAGAATATGGTCGTATCCTTATATCCTTATGTTTTCCCCTCTCCTAAATTAAAAACCCCTTCTCGTCACACTTGGGGGGGGGGTTTCCATCCCCCAATGCAACATATAGAAATTATTTTGGGGAGGGGAATTTTCAAACTGGGGGAAATCCCCCCTAAAGGGCCTAGAATAAATACTGCCTGACAAGCAAAAAGGTCATTCTTATATTTTTCTTATATTTTTCTATTTTTCATTCTTGAAATGCCCTGACAAGCCAAACAAATTTCATGGTCTAAAAAGGTGCCGGAGCTTTGTTCCGCCGCGTTCCGGCTGAATTTCAGCACTGATAATAATAATAATAATAATAATAATAATAATAATAATAATAATAATAATAATAATAATAATAATAATAATAATGATAATAATAATTCACAATGAACTTGATAGCGAAAACAATCTCTCGTATTTCAACTTTGGATATCTGGCAACCTTAACTGCTCCTCAGTTTACCCTCTAGCGAGTAAGGCTGAGTCGACCATAGGGTTCCTACGGGTCTCGAACCTGCGACCTCTAGCTCTATTGTCCAACGTTGTTACCACTCTGCTAACTTCCCGCCTAGAGCTGTACCGATTGCACATTTTGCCGATTGTTCCGATTACCGATTGTCAGACAACCGATTGTTTTGCCGATACCGATTGTCTGCCTAAATCTCCAAATCGGGTATTTTTAATGATCATGCACTCAACTAATATACCGTAAAGGTGCAGCGTAAATGCAGTGGAGGCTCCACCGGAGGTGCAGGGGCCCGTGCCCCAGATGAGTGCCTGACCCCAGTGCCCCCTGTTGGGACCCTATACTTAATGCTACATATATTAAGCAACAAATGGTTGGCCCCCATGATTAGAAGTTGTCACCCCAACACCCCCACACTTGCCAAATCCTAGAGCCGCCACTGCGTAATTGTGCATGTCTTCGGACTTCGATATGCAGGTGCAATTCGAGACCTGCCAAGAGACTCAATGCAATGTTTAATCATTAATGAATATGATTTTGTCATTAATACTTATTATGTCAAATTTTAGATGTCTCTATTCACATTGTAATCTACAATTTTATATCCGAAGTTATGATTATGAAATTATTCATTCATTAAAATTTAAAACCACACGTGCTTTTCAAATGCAGCTCGTCCGTTGTTTCGACATTTGTATTTTTACGCACATATTTTATTTATTATTTGATGCAAAAATATATGTAACGTATATCCAGGGCTTTTTTAGGAAAAAAATTTGGGAACTCATACTTTTTTGCTCATCAACAAAACAGGTGTGGGAACGCCGTACCTGTACGTTCCTAAATGCATTATAACATATACATAATTATATATATACAATCTGGCAAAAAGGTGTGGGAACGCCGTTCCCGTGCGTTCCCACTGAAAAAAAGCCCTGCATACGGTATATCCTTATTAAGCTGCTATAGTAGCCTATAACTGTATGCATTAATGTATATATTGAAATTCGTATTAGATCAGTCGAAAACGTGCGAGTTTTAAAATCAAAGTGGCAGCCCCATCCACTGTCACGTAAGCCCATCTTGATTGACGTACGTCTCCGCCAGAAAGACGTTAATGTTTAAACTTGAAACATCGACACGGGCAGTTAGCTTTTGAGACTAGTAGGTTGTAACAAGTTAAACTACACTAATATTCTAATCATCTAGTGCGTCTGAGTAATGACGACGAAGTCAGATAAGATCATCGGACCTAATCGTCTCCGACCGAGGATGAAGAGATGCCGACGAAGTCAGATCGGACGCTAATCGTCTCTGAGTCTCCGACCGATGGTTAACAGATGGCATATCTGGCAATCTGGTGTGGAATTAACTGCCCCCGACCGACTATCGAATGAAGGATTCAAGATAAGCCGGCCCTCCCTCGTCCCTCCCTCCATCGACCGTTCTACGAGCTCACAGCCGCCACCGACCCCCAGATGGCGCTAGCACCACCCCAAAGGAAGCGACCAAGGAGTCTAGACTCCCAGAGGGCGACACTCACCAGTCACCACTCACTCGGGCCTACGGCACCCAGAAAAAAATAATCGGTTCCCCATAACCGATTGTTCCGATTACCCTAATAATCGACCCGAATACGAATATTAACGATTAATCGGTATCGGTGCCGAATTGGCACCCGATTACCGATTGTTCCGATTGTCCTAATAATCGGCTCGATTGTGAATGTTGCCGATTAATCGGTACAGCTCTATTCCCGCCTTCATCAATCAAAGTCAAATTATGTTAGCGCTTTTTAACTTCGGATGTTAATTTTATAATGGCAAGAAAGGATCGGTTTTAATTTCAATATATCCGAATATAAGCCTTCAACTATTAGGCAATCAACATGTCATAGGAAAATCTCCCTAAACAATCATTCATCCAGACTCCAGAGCAGTCCAATCGATTCATGGTTAAGAAAATAAAATTGAAAGTGCGAAGATCGTGTACATAAATAGCAACAGAGGGAATTTTCATCGTCAACTTGTCACACGCGCATTGATAAGCTTGACTTAAGAAGAGGTATCCGCCTGCCACAGGGGAACATATGTGAGAGTCCAGAGCACGCGCAGGATCGTAGGACTTCAGACGTTGGCAAAGAAGCAATCGCAAAACGTATGTATACGAATTCAGCATCTATGTAACGATTTTCACGCCAACATCGACTGATGCCAAGTGAACTATTAAAATGGCGCTATCAGTACTGTCATTTCACACTTTTCTTGGGGGAGAAAAATATTTTTTTCGCTATTTTTTGGCAATTTCGGGCATTTTTGGGCCAATTTTGGCAAAACTGTAAATTTTTGACATTTTGGACAAATTTTTGGCAATTTTTGGCGTATTTTTGGCACATTTCACAATAATTTGTTTTTATAATACATTATAAATTATTTCTTCATTTCCTCGAGGGGCACGGCCCACCTCCTCCAAATGACGCCACTGGGCGCTATAAAAGTTCACCAATAATAATAATAATAATAATAATAATAATAATAATAATAATAATAATAATAATAAAGTATTTCGTTCACTGAAACAGAGATTCCGAATTTTTTTACTTTACAGCTTACCGTTTTACGGACAAGATATAAAAATCGCAACCTTTTGATCGATACCAACGTTCGATTTCCTTGGTTTAATCACCACCCCGCCTAGTTTAACCACCCCTGGTTTAATTACCCCCACCCCATTGGTCTTAGCCTTGGAGATTCGATAATACTGTTTCCTTTTAAAAATCGAACGATGATTTATATGCGAGAAAAAAAGTACGAAGTGGATTTTTAGAAGATCTTTCAGAACTTAATACCAACGATCGAATTAGGCCCCCTACCGACGCTGAAAGATATATGCCCCACTAAAGCACAGGCGGTTTCGCAGGTTACCAAGGGGCCTGTGCCCCCTATCAATGACTGCATATTTTAGTGCACGCATTCTGTATGTACCAGTTTATAAAAATTGTTGGGACCATGCTTAAAAGTTGTCACCCCAACTCGCCCGTCCCTCCACTTGTCCCAACCGCTGGAGCCGCCACTGCTCTAAGGGCCGCCCCTGAGGGAGAAGATTTCAGTAAAAACATCTGGGTCTTGATTTTGTGATGATTTGACCACTGCCTAAGTCTGAGCGAAAAAGAGCAATTTCAAAATCAGTTTATTTCGACATTTCTTATCTGGCGTTTGACTTGGCAGAATTTATTTATATTTTCTTGATTCGCAAAACATACGAACTCGGCTAACCACCGTATACGGCTTACCACCATACGACCATATCAACTGGATCTAGATTAAGCGGGGAAAACTTGGCATCCATTGCATTAGTAACAAAAGTGAAATAGACGACGAGTGTGCGTGTTGTGAGTGTGTTTGTATGTGTGTGAGTGAGTGCGCATGTGCCTGTTCATTCAGTATTCCAATAGGAAATTTGGTTATGTCACAGTATAGCTGATAATTTAGAAATCAACGCAGTATTGCTGATACCATATGCGGCTCTTTGTAAATCCTACTTTTGAAGTACTTCAACTTTTAATGTTTACGGCTCTTGAGCAGCAATATTATTACATCAAAGATCAAGTACCTTGTAACATATGTAAGACATGAAGTGTTATTAGACGGCCCTATCTATAGTGTTCAAATCTCTTTCAACATAACAGAACCTGTTTATTATTATTATTATTATTATTATTATTATTATTATTATTATTATTATTATTATTATTATCAGACAACTTCTATAGCGCAGTAAGCATAGCTTAGGCTAAAAACAAGAGCGCTTTGACACGTGTCACTTATATGCGATGTTAAATAAGTGTGTTTTTAGGTTCGTTCTGTTTACTACAAGACCTAGTACAAGTATAGACAGGTTACGCTTTTAAACGCTAAAAGTAAGCGAAATTGCGAGAATTTATACAGCACTTTCGAAATAGTAGGTCTACTACAGTAGTCCTACGGTAGCTAATTAGTAATTAGTCATCGACAAAATGACGGGGAGGGGTAAGCCAGGTGGTGGTTTTTATATCCAAAGGTATCGTGGTTAACCATGAAATTGCTGTCGTAAGCGAATCTTGTTATTTGCTATTTAAGACTTTTGTAACCATCGTCACTGATCTGTCGTTCTGTAAGCAAATTAAGTGCGACAGTCCACGAAAACGAAAGCGATAGCTGGATACGAGGAAATCCGATAAAGGTTTTATGACACACGGTAAATACCAGAAGGTTATTTTTGCGATAAAGCCATTTGTAACAGAAGCGTTGAGCAAAGTCAGACGCAGGGCAAGGTTTTATGTTTTTAAAAATCTAAAATACCTGAAAAAGTAAACTTTTAATATTTTTACGTTTTTGTTTTTAAGTGGAAAAATGGAAAAAGCTCATCTTTAATGTTTGTAAAGTTTTTGCTCTCTGGAGACAGCAGGACACACATGTGACAAAGAACATAGAGAAAGGTTTATGGGTGTTGACATCTTCTTTCTTTCCTTCCGTCTTTCCCTTTTGGGTTGGATGATGGATCTGAATGAGTTCCTTACACTTTGTTCTGCATCTTGCTGCCTTGGTCATTTTGGCCCTGGCATGGTGACATGCCAAACATTAAAACCTAACAAACCTAAAAAACCTAAATTTTGTTTATTAAAAAACCTAGGTTTTTTCAGCCCTGGTCGGGCTCATGTGCATATAATTATTACAACATCGCAACGGAACGTCTATGTTCAGAAGAAGCCTTATGTCCCCTGTTGAGTGTTAAAGTGAGAGTGCTCGACCAAAACGCTAGACATAACTGGTTGAAGACACATTTGTATAGTTGCTTTCGACATAACAGGACATGTTTATTTACTACAACAAGCATGGACTCGTCACAGGTTATATACCAAGTTGAGTCAGTAACAGTCAATAATAATAATAATAATAATAATAATAATAATAATAATAATAATAATAATAATAATCTAGATAACAAAAGTGCTGAACTCAGTCAGACTCAACTACTGATTTAGTAGAATTGCTTAGCAATGCTTTCTACCACAAGGTGTAAACCCTGTGTTCGATTTTTTTAAGCATTCAGTGGGGACAGACTAGGCATACTTTCGCATGTAAAATTGTTTTACATCACCAGTGGAAATTTGACGTCTAAAAGCCGCAATTATTTTATTCCCATTGAAATATTGTCCTCGACCAATGGGTGTTATGCCCCTGTTAATTTTGTTATACGTATTATGGCCTGACCGCCATAACCACTATCAGGAAATCTGACTAATATATTGGATTGGAAAATCGGGGATTATTATTCAAATCAAGGAGCAGCCATAGACAAATGCTAAGAACATTGCTAATCTTGAGCTACAGAGTTCACTGATGATGATGTTAATGATGACGATGACGATGATGATGACGATGACGACGACGATGATGACGACGATGATGACGACGACGATGATGATGATGACGACGACGATACAGGTTCCGTTACTGTGAAACCTACTGTAATATGCACTTAATTAGACACGTTTCTTGATACAAGTATTATTGCAGAGGCGGATCTAGGGGGCCAGGGGGTGCAGATGTCCCCGAGCGCCGAGGTGGGGCGTCAAAATTGGTTTAAGGCAGGGAGTTCCGCTACGGGTGATGACCTTTTTTGATTGTCAGGGTATTCGCGAAGTTGAATGAAGAATGAAGGGGCGCCAAAATGGTCAGAGCAGCGTCCTTTTTGCTTCTTAAGATTTTCGCCAATTTAAGGGGCGCCATCAGTATGTTTGTCCCTGAGCGCCGGACACACTATCTCCGTTTTTGTATCATTGTCTCTAATTCTCGTTCTGCTGCTGTCTCTACAGAGATCTCTATAATCTTATTGTCAGCCTATTGGCCATTTCACTTAATAGCCATTCGACATGGGACTGTGCTATTCGAAGAAGAAGAGGATCTCGAAGAAGAACAGCGAAGCTCCTGAGGCTGCCGTCGGTAAGTATGATAGCGCTGTGTGAATCGAGATCATAATGTTTTGAATCTGTCTTGCATTTTGAAAGTCAATAAATTTCCGCTTTGCGTAATAGATCGAACCGACGCCTTAAAATTGAAAATAATCTGGAAATTTGAGACCTGAAATAGAAATCCAACCACTAGAGACGAGGATTAACATCAGCATATATATATATATATATATATATATATATATATATATATATATATATATATATATATATATATAAACCTATATAAGTATTAAAACAGCTAACACATTAACATTTAATGAGTGGGAAAATATGAATTAATAAAGGACTCAGAGAATAGTCTAGTCTGTCAGAGATGTACAGAAATGGTGAGACTGACCGATAGCCATGATTAATTAATTAATTAATTAATTAATCTCTTCATTAGTTCTTAATTAATCTTCTCCAGCACTTCTTACAGTAGCCTAAATAGCGTTGAAAAGAAAGTATCATCTATTAATTAATAGATTAATTAATTAATTAATTAATTAATTAATTAATAGATGATACTTTCTTTTCAACGCTATTTAGGCTACTGTGTACAGTGGATATCTGCGATTCTGTGTTCTTTCGGATAAAACTGATCTCATGAGTTCATGTTTTAGATAAACTAAAAGAAAAGGCTGATGACAAAACCCCGGAAGAAGTCGATCCGGAAAATGGTAACTGCTATGTCATATCATGTTGTTATGTCCAGGAGCGTAGCGACGGGGGTATATCGGTGTATAGCCTATACCACCAAATACAAAATTAAAACTTTTGATGTTCTTTTAAGATTTCAACGTTCTTTAAGATTTATACCCCTCCGTCACATTATACCTCCCCAAATCAAATTCCTGGCTACGCCGCTGGTTATGTCATATCATGACATAACATGCCATTTAAAATCACGCAACGTAGTTGTTAAAGGCATAAAATGGTAACTTTCATGTCAAATCATGTAACAACCAAGATGGCTATGTTAATTGCCGTTGCTAATTCTACTTTTTAAGCAAACGAACATAGTCTTTCGAGCTTTTGAACATTTCACCGCATATGCACATCTCCAGTTAAGGCCTTTATTTCATCGAATGTTTATGTTTTCGTATTTAGTTATCATTGAGTCTCTTGATCAAAAAAGTGAGCTTAACATCGAAGGCAAGACGTCTCTAGTGGGAATGGCTGTACTGGGTCCGAACATCTACGTGTTAAGCAGGAACCCCTCGACAATCTCCATTTACAAGAAGGAGGAACCGTTCGAAAAGGTTGACGAAGTGACTCTAAAGGAAATCAACACACCGTGGGACATGGTTGCCAGTCCAAAATTCGAGTGTCTCTACGTAACTGATGGCAGTACTAACAACATCTTCAAGATAACGATCCCAAGTAATGAAGTCAAGCCGTGGCTTAGCGACATCTCTTATCCGCACACTCTGTCCATCGCTGATCCAGATGAGCATGTACTGGTCGTGAAAAACGGAAATCCTTCCACGTTGGAGTTATTCGATCACGAGGCGCAACTGGTGAATCGAATTGAACTTCCGGATAGGATCGAGTACCCGAAGCACGCTGTTCGAACATCAACTGGGAACTTCTTTGTTAGCGGAAAGGCAAAAGGAGAGGAATCGTGGCGAGTGTTTGAGGTGTCAGCCGAGGGCGAGATACAGAGAGAGACGACCGAATCGCTGGCGGAGTGCTACCATGTTGGAACAGGTCTTGGAAATCTAGCGATAGCTGCCGACTGTTGGAAGAACCGAATATTGGTTTTCGGTCCGGATATGAAGAAAATCAAAGTACTGGAAACCGAATCTAAGTGGCCTTGGAGAGTTCAGTTTGTGACATCAGAAAATCTGTTGTACGTTCTCACTGGTGAAAAACCGAGAGAGAAGAATGATGTCGCCGACACATTGAAATCCGATCGAGAGAAAAACGAAGTTGAGAATAAAGATAGCAAAGAAAAATCCGTCGGATCCGTTTGCATCTATGCTATTAAAGAAATGACGAATGCTGCCAAAGAGGCAGCGAAACCATAGGCACAAACGGTTCCCAGGAAAAATTTCGCTATTTACAATATCTTCATTAGGGGCCATCCGTATACAGATAGGCCTATAGCGTAGACATTGAGGGGATGGGTATTGGATTCAAGAACAAGAACGCCTATGTTCAGGAAGCTCGTAATAGACCTATGTTTTATTATTGACGTATAATGTGTTTTATTTTACAACATGTGATCCACGTGCCTAAGTAAAGCTTTGTCTTTTCCTTAGGTCTATGTTGTAATAGTCCTGTTTGCATTGTGTTGTATTCTGCCTGTTGCTTTTGCTTTCTCTTGGCTTGGTGTTGGTTTGTGATTGTCTTTTGGATGCAGTAAATGCAAAAGAATAAAATATATCACGAAATTATTTATTTACATGGTATAAATTTTGAAGCAATTACAAATGCGCACAGACGGAAAAAGCATCTCAAGAGAATGACAGGAAGCCAGACACGACACGACAAGACAAGACAAGACTAATAAAATAGAATATAGAATTCCAAGTGTCTTCGCATTTCGATCTTCTCTTAATGTAGAATTAAAGACACACGAAGATCTTGTTCAACTTTCAGTGGATTCACAATGTAGTATTTTTTAATGAAAATATGTCAATGTTTTTATATTTATTATGAAGAACTATCAATTCTTTGCGAAAATAGCATATCTGAGTTGGACCTCGTATGCCGTGATTTCGTGATGTCAATATAGTTTCATGCAAGTTAAGTTGGGCATCCACAACAATGATACTGTCATTTCTTTTACTGGCCACAATCAACCGATCATGAGAAGCCAATGTTAAGTATACTGGTTCAGAAATTATCGGTGACTGATTCTTGGCATCCAGATAAGCAAATCGACGTATGATATCTCCAGCTGATGATATTTCCAGAATACCACTTTCACCCAGAAAACCATGGCTTACAATAAAAGTCATGTTTGACGTTTCAACTGCATGATGAGGATCTATTATTCTTAGCTGTATTGAAGATAGAAGTTCTGGCGGTTCCAGTGATGGTAGGCAATTGTAACTGTCCAGTTGACACTCAAGTGAAGATATCAGTTTGTCATATTTTAATAAAATCAGATGCCCATACTCAGATACAGAAAATGAGACAAGGTTCAAACTAGTATTACCCTGTAATTGAAATTGCTCAGCTTCGCCAAACCAGTATTCAAATTCCGAACCGTGTGGTAATGAAATCCTCCAAAAACACCACCTTTCTAGGCCAACTCTCGAGTATTCATTTTGACAGTGAAGAAACAAACACTGCAACTTCTGACAGGCAGTTATTGTTTTTGGTTCAAAGTCACTTTCTACTGGAATTTTATAGTGAAACGTCCTATTTTCATAGATACATACTGAATAAAAATCAGAGCTTTCAAGAAGAATATAGATCTTATTATCCAATTCCGCTACACTCAAGGCTTTAGCACCATTGCCTTTTTCGATGTCCAGTCTGGTTTCTAAGGAAGTGTCAATTGGACAAGTTACTAGAGTCACAAGACAAACAGACAAACAATAAACACTCACTTTACACTATCGTAGTTAACTTAAAGCAAATTGATATATACTGAAAACTAAACTTCCATCCTAAAGTCAATGCAGCAGGTTTCCATTAGGCCTATATGCATTGTAGAATATCAAATTCAATTAATTAACCCCTTTACTGTGTATTTAACTGTAAATCAATGTAAAGTGGACGGATATATTTGGGGTTCTCGGTAAAGTGTTTTAATAAAGAACCCTTTCATCATAAAATTGCCTCAAATTGCAATTCCACGTGAATGGAGTTTCACTATAAGACATAACAAGTAACAAGGTTATGATAGGGTTCTACTAATCATGCTTACCAAATTCTTCGTCAAATTGTTGCGTATCAACAAATAAGCCTTTTTTCATATGCCTTTGCCAATGATGTTCGGAAGATATAAAACTTGTGAACAAGGAATCTATCGGATGGAATAGGTCTGACATTTTGTTTCTCTGAAGTTCCTTAACTCCTCTTCTCGGATGGCACCATAGCCATAGTTCACAACCACCTCCTCTAGCTCTTGCCAACAGAAATTCAATATCATTCTGGCGTAGTTTGTATATCACTTCGCTAATTCTGGTTGAGGGTTGTTGTCTTCTGTAATACATCCTGTTCAATTCAACCATCGAAGTTTGCCGGGTTTCATGCAGTTCATGCGACAAGACTCCTCTTAATCTCACTTTCACCGTTACTGCAACATAAAGCACAGAAGCAATATTAACCAATTAATTTTTTGTCAAAGCAGCATACAATACAAATCCACCAAGGCTGCATGTCATGGCAGCCTTAGTGTATTTGTATTGAATAGAACATATTACACCGATCCTTGCTCGACTCCATTGGCTACCAATACGATATTGCATTCAGTACAAGATCGCGCTTATCACTTTTAAGACAATAACAACAGAACAGCCCAGCTACTTGGCAGACGCCATTCAATTGCAGGGACAGTCTCGCCTACTCAGATCACGTGGTGCTAATAAACTGATAAAGCGGCGCACTCGCCTTTCTCTCACTGACCGTTCCTTCGCCAACGCCGCTCCGTCAGTTTGGAACAATCTACCTAACTCTGTCACTTCGGACTCAAGTGTTTTGTTGATTGTTTTTAAACGCCGACTGAAAACTGCACTCTGCAGTTTGGCCTACACTGTTTAGGTTATGTGTCTCACCCCTCACTTATGATTCTTCACTTGTGAATGAATTAATGTGCGTTAACAACCATGTAATAATAATAATAATAATAATAATAATAATAATAATAATAACAGTATAAAAAGATCCACTCGCTCCCTTCGTGACTGATTTGCTGAACGTCTCACTTGAGTCTGGTCAAGGCAGACACCTTGGAAGTGTGCTGTCATCAGACCTCGCCTGAAGGCCTCCACGCTGGATCCATCCGAACCGGCTAGTTATAGGCCTATATCGAACTTGTCGTTTCTTTCCAAACTGCTTGAAAGAATAGTCTCCGGTCAAATAGTAGTCTACCCGACTGAAAATAATCTCCTGCCTGAGTTACAGTCGGCCTACAGGAGTCACTACTCGACCGAGACCGCACTGCTAAAAGTTCTTAATGACATCATTGAGTGTGTTGCCGACCATAAACTGGTTGCCCTTGTGAGTTTGGATCTCACGGCTGCGTTCGATTTGGTCGACCACACCATCCTTCTGACCAGACTGGAAAAAACCTACGGCATTGTAGCAGGCCCTGTCCTAGCCTGGCTTCGCAGCTATCTTAGCGATCGCCGCCAGTCGTGGCCATAAATCGGGCCACATCTGATTCCACGACGCTGATCGACGGGCAGTGGCGTAGCGTGACTTTTGGGGGCCCGGGGGGCATCTTAGCCATGGGGGCCCCAGAGTTTCGAGCTGACGAGCAAAAAAACAAAAACAAAAAACAAAAAAACGTTATCGCCTCTTTTTTCATCCTGACGAGCAAAAAAAGGTCGTCAGCACATCATTTCAAGGGTTAGGGTTAGGGTTAAGTTAGAGTTAACCCTAACCTAACCCTAGCTTAGACCCCTCTTCGGGCCCCCCCTGCCCGGGGCCCGCGGGCTGTCAACCAAGTGTCCCCCCGCCCCCCACCTAGTTACGCCACTGTCGGCGGGGTCTCACAAGGCTCGGTTCTCAGACCGCTGCTTTTCACGCTCTACATTGCGGATGTCGGAAAACTGATCGAGGCACACGGTGTACTCAACCACACATATGCCGACGATTGCCAGGTCTACCTGGCGACGACGCCCAATGACCTATCAGCGGCGAAAGACAGAGTCGTTCACTGCATCGACGACATACGAAAATGGATGCTAGAAAACAGACTACTCTTAAATCCTATAGCAAGACAAAATTTATCTGGTTTGCTGCCCCCAGCAGGCTGCATCTGATTGACTGGTCTCCATTCCAGTTCGCGGGAGATGCGATTGAGTCGGTTGGTAATATACGACTCCTTGGCGTCACACTTGACACATCACTTTCCTTCGCTGATCACGTCGAATGCCTAACAAAGAGCTGCATTTACAGGCTCCGTAGGCTCCGGGAAATCAGGAAAACACTTTCCATCTCTGCCACCTTACAGTGTTCTCGCTACGGTGGTCTCTGCTGTTGACTAATGCAACAGTCTCGTTTATGGTGTTCCAGACTACCTAATATCCAAAATCCAGACTATCCTAAACGTCGCCGCCTGGCTAATCTACCGTTAGGATCGCCGGGCGAGCATAACACCTCTTATGAGAGACAGACTCCACTGGCTCAGAGTTCGGGAGCGAATTATCTTCAAAAGATGCCTAATAAATCACGGCATCATCACCGGCCAAACCAGTCCGACGTACTTGGAGCGACTCCTGACACCCGCTAGCGACGCTCTTAGACGGTCGACACTGAGATCAGCGTCCTCTCTCTTGACCTTTGACCTCGCAGTCCCGAAACCGCTTAAGATTCCAACCCGCGGTGATCACGCCTTCTCCCGAGGCGGACCACTCAAGTGGAATATCATCCCACCTGAAATAAGGAGGATTGAAGCTCGGCCCATCTTCAAAAGCAGACCAAAAAAGCCATCTGTTTAGGGAGTCATACCCCCTGTAAAGCGCCCTTGTTTTTGGTTATGCTATGCCTACGGCGCTATATAAATAGTCCAGTATACAATACAATGCATGTCATGGCATAAAACATTACTGCTTAACGGAAATTAAATGAAATACATAATGCCATTCTTAAAATCAACGAGAGATATACAGTACCTCCACCATGCTCAATTACATCAGCAACCATATGTTGATTGTCCAGTCGCAAACATTCGACAAAAGACAAACAAGCTTCATTGTCGGCTGACCGCATCTTCATCAACAAGTCAGCGCTTTTGTCTCGTGTCAAAGATAGGCTCTCAATGTCATTCAAATCCTCTTCTGTTAACAGCTCAGAAACTAGTAAATGCCGCAAAAGGTTAGAGGTGGGCTCAACATTTTCAGTGAGAAAAATGCGGTTGCCTCTCATGATTGTCCGTCGCTTATAAACCTGGCAGAAATATCCTATAACGTAACACATAACACATAACACAAGAGCAGGCAGGCTTCCGTCCTGGGCGAAGTACAATTGATCAACTCTTTGTCATAAGGCAGTTACTGGAAAAAACAATCGAGGCAAACAAGAGCTGTTATATTAACTACATCGATTACAAACAGGCCTTTGACTCAGTGTGGCAGGAAGGGTTGTGGCAAACAATGAGGCATGCAGGCATTGAAGAAAAACTCATCCGTTTAATACGGGCAATATATCAGAAGTCAGAAAGTGCAGTGAAATTAGATACTGAAATGTCAGAATGGTTTAAGACAAATGTAGGACTGAGACAAGGATGCATGTTGTCTTCAACACTCTTCATTATCATTCTGGGTGTAATTTTTAGAATAGCAATTGGAGATCTGGACATAGGCATAAAATGTAGTGGAGAAAAATTAAACAATCTAAAATTTGCAGACGATGTCAGCCTGATAACAGACAACAAATCAGATCTTCAAACACTGACCAATGAAGTCAATCTAAAAAGCAAAAGATTTGGACTAACTATCAACCCAAAGAAAACGAAAACCATGGCAGTCAGCAGAAAGGGAAAAGCTCAAATCAAAATAGCACTAGATAACACAACAATAGAACAAGTCGAAAGTTTCACCTATGTTGGAGGAGAAATTGTCAGTAATGGAGGTCACCAAGAAGACATAAAACAAAAAATCGCCAAAGGACTACAAACGATGGGGAGATTGCGAAAAATCTGGAGCAGCAAGGACATAAACATAAAAACAAAAGTGACAATATACAACACCATAGTAGTCCCACAAATTATATATGGAGCAGAAACATGGAGCATGAAAGAAACAGACGAAAGGAAGCTACTGGTGGCCGAAATGACGTGCTTGCGGAGAATCCTGGGAGTAACCCGACTACAAAAAATAAGAAACGAAGACATCAGACAACGTCTCAACATGAAGGATACAATTATCGACAAAATTAGAAGAAAAAAACTAAAATGGTATGGGCATGTCAACAGAATGGATGAAAGGAGACTACCATACAAGGCACTCTACACTCAAATAGAAGAAAACAAAGGAAGAGGAAGACCCAGGAAAAAGTGGATGGACAACATCAGAGAAGACATGAACATGAAAGGAATTACAATAGTAGAAGGAAGACGATTGACAGAAGATAGAACTTCTTGGAAGCATTTTGTGTCTAGCTATTGCCGCTGATGAGCTGGCAGAAAGCAACGATGATGATGATGATGATGATGATGAACACATAAAAGCATACAGAAGACTAGGACTCATGAAATAAAATTCAGTGGAGTCAATGGAATCTTAGGCTACTCGGGCTGGGAGTTGTTCAATTGACCATAGAGTCAGATTTGGAGCTTCATTTAGTCACCATAACAGTTCTGTTGGCGTCATCATCGTCGTCGTCACCATAACCATCACCATCACCGTCGTCGTCATCGTCGTCGTCATCATCATCATCATCATCATCATCATCATTATCATCATCATTATCATCATCATCATCGTCGTCGTCGTTGTCATCGTCAGCATCATCGCAGAGGCGTCATTTGGGGATGCTGGGGGGCCGTGCCCCCCCAAAGAAATGAAAATATTAATTTATAATGTATTAATGTGCCAAAAAGTTGCAAAAATTGCCAAAAAATATCAAAAAATTGCAAATTTTCCAACATTGGCCCTAAAATTTGCCAAAATTGCTCAAAATTTGCAAAAACCTTGCAAACAATTTACAAAAAATTTGCAAAAAATGTGCAAAAAATGCCTAAAATGTGCCAAAATTTGCAAAAAATGTGTAAAAAATTGCAAAAAAAATGTTTCGCCTTCCAAAAAAAGTGTGAAATGACGCCACTGCATCATCGTCATCATCATCATCATCGTCGTCATCATCATCATCATTGCTTTTTGATGTTGTTGCAAGAATAAGCACACTCAGGAATATTCAAGGAGTGAATAATGATTAAAGTATCATAACAGTTTGAAACTAGTGTCTGTTCAGTTGACACTATATAGCAGGGGTGCACAACCCGCGGCCCGCGGGCCGGATCCGGCCCGCCAAAGAGTTTTATCTGGCCCGCGGGACAATTTCGAACAAAACAAGAAATAGGCCCGCCAATACTATTTCCATTATGGAATAACGAGGGTAGTCATGGATGAACCGTTTTAAATTCAGAAGGTGATGGTCTATGATTGCAATAGCGATTGATATCGATGTACTAAAGGATGCTAAAGATCGTCTCTCAATATGGCACTTGAAATCGATCTCTAACAAGACGAAGTAAGTTCCCAAAATGCGGTTGCATTTGCACAGATCCTATGCATTATAGGCATTGTGGAAAAACGGGGATTGTCATGTTGGCGGCGCTCTAAATACAGAAGACGATGGCCTAAGTTTGCAGTAGCGATTGATATCGATGTATTGAAGAATGCTAAAGATAATGGTTCCATATATGGTGCTTTAAATCGATCTCTAACAGGACGAAATAAGCTTTAAACAAGCGATTGAATTTGCACAAAACCTATGCATTATTAGCATTTAAAATGGAATAATGAGGGTTGTCATGGATGAACCGTTTTAAATGCAGAAGGTGATGGCCTATGTTTGCAATAGCGATTGATATCGATGTACTAAACTTTAGTAAAAAATGTAAAATACTGGTTATCAATTTATTTTGACTCACTTTGACACTGTCAGTAGTATAAACAGTTCAATTACACATATATTAACGTATTTTTAGGTTACTATTATAAAACATGCATTTTTTTGTTTGGCCCGCCAGCAACTTGAGAACATTGAATTTGGTCTTCGGCCTCAAAAGGTTGTGCACCTCTGCTATAATATAGTATATATCGCATGCAGCTGTGCTAGATTTATTTTTATGCAGTACAGGAATTGATGTGAATGATTTTCATCAAAATTAAATAATGACAAATAAAAAATTGGGAAGTAAATGTATGTTGTGAAGTTTTTGACCCAAAAAGAAAATATCAATTTAAACTTTAACAATCCGATTTTTAATTGCAAAAATCGTGTTTTTATTAACTCTGTACCTGGTAGCTTCAACTATACTGTCAAATATAAAACGAGTTCAGTCAGAATGCATACACCGAATAAATTAATAACTGTGATAGAGGGACAGATGAATAGCATTTATCTGGCATAGAAATTTAACGGATACAACAAGAATTGTGAAAAGATGAAGCACATAAACGATCCCCAAATAAATAAGATCTCGTTAACTTTTTAATGCTAATGAAAGTACACACTCAGCGGGCGACACTTATTCTCAAACACTTTATCGAGCAAAACCCATTAGTCGTTTGCATTGTCCATCTATCTCACTGTCCTGTCAATTACATATCATGCTCGATTTGTTGGTGGTTAAATCTTCTCCGGCCAAATGATTTACTGTAGGATTTCTTGACCTAAAAACTAAAAGTTTCAACATATACTGGGGTTTCTCGTCTACAATAGTTCTCACCCTCTCTCATACTCGGACTTGGTTCTCGTGCCTTCTCAGTGGCTGCCCTCAAACTCTGGAAATCATTGCCTCAGCATTGCAAATTCACTACAGATTTTTAGAAAAAGATTAAAAACCGATCTTTTTGACATGGCCTATCCACCATAGACTGTAACCCATTTGTCCGACCGGATACTCTGGATTTGACCTGGATCTTTAGTGATTTGGATTTGGTGTGCCATCAGTTGATGCTCCTGTGCATTATGAAGTGGCGCTATAGAAGTTTAAGATTAGATTAGATTCGATAGAAACCCCAGTATATGTTGAAAATTTTAGTTTTTTGGTGGCCAACCACCACCAGAGGCCAAATATCGGTGAGGCAAGAGCTTTCTGACAGCCCATTGCACTGATCACATATAAGAGGAAATGCTGCGCAATCATTTTACAGTAGACAACATAGGAAAGCAACCCAACGGAATGAAGCGTGAAGACAACGAGTATGTTTTCGTACAAGCCTCTCATCGTGCATCTACCGAAAGGAAAAACAAGAGGTTTATAATGCCATAGAAGTTGCTTCTGATGCTCATAGATACATTTTCACTTAAACACAAAGTTAAAAGAACAAGAAGCAAAGCCAGTAAGTAGTGCATCCAACTTCAAAAGCTAATCAAGTGAACTTCAAGGAAATGAACGTTAGCCCACAACAACCTTTACCTCTATCGAACTATACCCAAGAGATCGGGACTCGTCTGCAGCTTTGCACAGTAATTCAAGAACATTTAGTTTTAAATTCCCGCAACAATTGCACTCAACCATGCAATTCTCAAAAGCTGTATACTTATTTACTACAAATAATGTGTCTCAATGTATATTTTGTTTTAAGTATAAATATCATATTCAAAATGAAAAATATTTGAAGAAAGATTTGCTCCAGGAATTGATCCCATTGTCATTTTATGATAGTGATGCAATAGAAGTTGATTTATTGAAAGCAAAATCAAATGCAAATGTTAGTATGTATTATGTAATATCAAATCATAATATCTGGTGTGCAACTACTATGTATGCTATGTGAAGTGCAGATAAAAGACACCTACTTCTCATTTGCCGATGCAGGCGTCGTTTGAATTTACCATTAATCATTATAAGTTTCCACAATTGAGAGACTGATGCTAATTCAGTGAGAATGATTTTTTCGTCACGAAACCCATTGTGAAAACAGAGCACATAAGCGTTGAGAAGAATAATCTCAAG
Source organism: Metaphire vulgaris (assembly GCA_018105865.1). Classification (NCBI taxonomy): domain Eukaryota; kingdom Metazoa; phylum Annelida; class Clitellata; order Crassiclitellata; family Megascolecidae; genus Metaphire; species Metaphire vulgaris. Next base: position 9,349,513 of record CM030852.1, read on the forward strand.
ACATTCCATTGGCAAACTGGCAAACTGAAAAAATTAACATAATCAATCAATCAATTATGTGAAGGTCAAGGGCAGCTTAACTTACCCCAAACAAGACATGTTTATCGTTAATGCTATGGCTGGCTATTTTAATGTGAATTATGAGAAATATCTACCAAGAAAAAGCAAGAGTAACACAGATGTGGTATTTTCAAATATTTAAGAAAAACAATAAGTCCTTCCTTCAACGTACACACATACAATACAAAACGTCTCTAATAATACATTTAAATGATAGTCTATCCTTATCCTACGTAGAGGCTGGTCAAATCACTATAATCGAATTCAGTCACTTCCCTCCCCAGTTGTAGGCGACGGATATGATTCTTCCATAGCAGACTCCCTTCTCGTGGATCTTCCTTCGGATTTCGATCGGGAGATAGCAACATGCAGTCCGCGTCCTGGGATGAATCTCCATGCACTTCCGGATGATGATGGATCGGCCGTATAGACGTCCTTCGAAGGAACTAGGAAGATTCCCTCGCTCTAACTGTCCTCTACTTCACGAATGAATATACGACGATCGATTGTCCCTCGATTGTGACAACCCAGCGAGTTCGTGTCGTACTTTGACTTTCACGCCCCACTCTTCAGACGTATTCCTCTAATGTTTATTCTGTTTACCAGAGTTCCGATGAACGTTCGATTTTAATTCTCTTCAATATGTTCTCCCGTTTTTCGTTGTAATTGTAAGAACCCTGTTTTTCGCCTTTCAGGCCGAGATATAGAAGACGAATATCTCCTACGCCTGCCACTCCACGTATTGGATCCTTCTCATTGGGTGAAGGAAACTCCTCTAGCCCCTCCCTCTTCTCTACTATCCTATTGTGACCAGCCTTGACCAGCCTCGATTAAAATAAATACTCTTTGTTTAAAAACGAAAGATTTTGAACATATTGAGACCTTCACACTTCTCATTTGCCGATGCAGGCGTCGTTTGAATTTACCATTAATCATTATAAGTTTCCACAATTGAGAGACTGATGCTAATTCAGTGAGAATGATTTTTTCGTCACGAAACCCATTGTGAAAACAGAGCACATAAGCGTTGATAAGAATAATCTCAAGACATTCCATTGGCAAACTGTCAATCTGAAAAAATTAACATAATCAATCAATCAATTATTAGTTTATTAGTATCAAAACCAAAACAAAAGATCAGTAACCCTAATCATACTGAGTGGGGTCATTTCGGACCCCAGACGCATTATCAGTTCAATATTTCACGGTTCTGAATTTTTTCACTAAACTTTAGGAGTTTGTCACTTAACTATGTGTTTACCTTTCTAGAAAACATATTTAAGTTAAGAGTCGTAGTAAAACTGGAGGGTTATCCTCTAAACATTGTTGGGGTCCGAAAAGTAGTGTGCGACTTATAGCATCAGTGAGGTGCATAAGAATTATACTTTCAGAAATGGTACGAATACATACTGTAGGAGGTCGACGTCGTCGAGCACGTCGATAGATGAGGACTTCCATAAGTCGGAATTATACGTATTATAAGCACACTTAAGAATGGAGTCGTGAAGTACATTTTCAGTATAGGTAGTCAAGTTCTTAGCCAAAAAGCTGGGAGGTCAACGACGTGCCTTAAAGTCGAGCGCACCCGGGTAGTGAGTTGAACGACGGCATTATGGGTGTGAGGAAAGGGTTCAGGGCCGCTTTTACCATTTTGGGGGCCCGGGGCAAGCCTAAGATTGGGGCCCTTTTGGTTCTGCTGCATTGCGTAATCAATTCGTCTTCTTACACTTTTACGCCTGACAAATTCAGTCACAGCACTGATGTGGCTCTGACTTCTCTCGTGAGCCGCAATCCTTTCACTGGCGTGCTTCCAATCAGCGAAGCCACTTCTCGCAAACGCATTTCGGCCCCTGGCGAATAGGTTGCATTCGAAACAATACGGGCGACCAGTTGATCACGAATAGCATAACCATTTGCGCTCAAGCTGCTCGCTCCCCATTGGCACCTTTTAGAATGAACATGTCTAATGTGCAACAACGTCCATTCACGCACGAAAGAACAAAACCCTCATTTCTCAGCTGTGCCTGTGTTTTATGCACGGTGGAGCCCCCTTTCTTGGTCCAGTGTTCTTACACTTCGCCTGTTAACAATTCCGGCCACAGGCCTATATCTGCCATGTACTCCATCATAAATCATTTCTTTTTCAATTCCCGCTTCACCACTCACCTGTGGCGCAGGCCGCTCAGCATGTTCTAAACCTTCGCCGTCGTCGACATCACTGGCCTCGTTGTAATTGTCTAATTTGTCTTCCGGGACCGGAGTCTCGTTGGTTGTATTATCCATTTCTTCTGCCTTAGGGGGCCTACTGTCGTCAGTGGCGGCTCCACCGGGAGGACCAGAGGGGGCCCGTGCCCCCCTATTGAGAGCCTGCCCCCCCCCAGTGGTCCCCCAGTTGGGACCCTATACTTAATGCTACATACATTAAACAACAAATGGTTGGCCCCCCATGATTAGAAGTTGCCACCCCAACGCCCCCCACTTGCCAAATCCTAGAGCCGCCACTGACTGTCGTTAGACCCCGAAGGTTCCTCAACTTCACGAGAACTGAAAGGAGCCGCAGTCGTTTAGATTGGGCTTTCATTCGCTGTCTTCGTGAGAAACTGGATTATTTGCCTCGTCTGTTGCACCAACTGAAATGAATGGCATTGGTAATTCGTTTGTTCGAAACACGTACACAGTACATTCAACCAATCAACCTTATTTGCACGAAGAACGGAAAAGAATTAGTAATCACTCACCTGTGACGAGTGTTCTTCATTCTCTAACTTCTTCCTCCTTTTCTCTGCACCACTGAGATAATTTCTATTCATTTTGAAAATTGCGTTTGATAAAGCGTTTGAAAAATTGTAAATACCCAAGCCGCCAAGCGTCAGGATTTGCACCGGAGTCCAGAGGCCCAGAGCTTTACCAATATATCAATGTCTGAGGCAACTTAGCCAAGGGGTGACCGTGTGCTGTGCTTATAACGTAGGCAAGACAGTGGCGTCATTTCACACTTTTCTTGGGGGCGAGAAAATTTTTTGTCAAATTTTTGACAAATTTTGGCAAATTTTGGCAAACTTCAGGCATTTTTTGCAATTTTTTTGCAAATTTTTTGCAATTTTTTTTGCAAATTTTTTGCAATTTTTTTTGCAAATTTTGACAAATTTTGGCAAATTTTAGGGCCAATGTTGGAAAATGTTCAATTTTTATATATATTTTTTGGCAATTTTTGCAATATTTTGCACATTAATACATTATAAATTAATATTTTCATTTCCTTGGGGGGCCACGGCCCCCCAGCCCCCCAAAATGACGCCTCTGAGGCAAGAGGCAGTCAATACCAGTCAGACAGCTGGATGCCTCTGTCTCCCTCACAAGCGTGCACAGTGCACACGCACACACACGCTGCTGACATTAATGTAAGATTAAAAAAAGACTGCTAGACAGCAGACAGGAGCAGCCGAATAGCTGAAATTAGAACTGTCGGCTAACGGCTAAATAGCTGCACCTCATGAGTCATGACCCTCGCCTTCGGGGAGCGAGAAAATATGAATGAGAGGAAGAACTGTTAACTTTTACAACCTCTCTTTTAACTATCCGGCGAAAGCAACTCACAGACTGCATAGTATGAGTCGATGCCATATCCTGTTCAGAAATTAGGGGGCCCCCTTTAAAGCGGGGCCCGAAGCACATGCCCCTCTTGCCCCCCTTAAAAGCGGCCGTGAAAGGTTTGGGTTCGATTCACTACAGTTTTAATATTAGTGAGCAAGGGCGACGTAGTAACGGATGCCTGAGCGTGTGTTGCTACAGTATTTCTTGTGTTAATGAAGAAGTTGTATATTGTAGGCCTACTATGAGTATAATGGGGATTGATATCAGAACAGAGGCTGAAATATGTCTGAAAGTAAACAGGTAGTAGCATATTGTTCTTAATGTTAAGTTATTAAGATTTACAAAATACACAAAGAACTAAATAGACGGAAAATAGACAAAATGTGAAGTATGTGACATACAGGCATGCATATACAAAACTAAGTCTTGAAATGCTGATTACATACAGGGCGTATGCAGTGTCAGAGGATTGGGGTATAAATCCCAATCAGGGTTCAGAGGGTTGTTTCTAGGATTATCAATTTTGAATGTGTTGGTATATTATGTTAGGGTTCCCCTACCGAAAAGTCTGTCAAGCAAAAAAGGTCATCCCAGGCTCAGATTGGGAGGGGGAGGTGTTGGGGTGTCGGTCTGATATTGGGGGTGGCGGGGTTTGGGGGAGTTAGGGGTGCAAAAATATCCATGATCCCAATGGGGAACAGTAACATCCCATTGAGTTTGACAATTTTGCAGTAGGCCTCTAGATTGTGTTCGAAGTCATTATTTAAATTCTTTCTGAGAACAGTCCAATATTTACAACTACCTTTTTTCACCGCTCAAGTTCCCACATAATCATTGCATCCTAGTATCAAATATTTGACTCATAAATGATATTGAATTCAGCCATAGTGTCTAAAAACACTAAACAATAAAGCACATTTGTTCAAATGAATATTGAAAGAAACATACATTGGTTGTTGAATCACTTTCCTCAGGACCTGAATCAATACTTGCCATCTCCTGAATGCAACTGTCCAGTGAATGCATGAACATATTGTTTAATTATAAAGTCTTCTCGATAATTCACACAAGTTCTTTCAAGCAAATATATTTCTTATATCTAAAATTTAAAAAATATGCCTGAAAGACAAACAAATCACAAATCATATATAGTCGGCTATATTATAATGATTCAAGTACAGTGGCGTCAATCTGTAGTAAAAGTTGTGAGTGTCCACCTGTTGTTGCGCCAGCTAGTGCTGTGCTGAAGGAACGCACCATGTACTCTTTTAGCATAATTCTTATTTCTTTTTAATGTTCCAAAATACCATTTGCTGATTATATCTGTTATCTACTTGTGATGGTCCAATGCCTTATGGACCATCACAACCAAATTTTTGTGAGGATCCGGACCCAAGGACCCTCACGGGATTGACGCCACTGTCCAAGTGACACTTGTTTTAATACTACGAAAAAGGAGGAACATCGAATCCTATATATTTACTGGTATGTAACATTTAAATTGCAAAAGCTGTGGTATGCAAGTCTTCATCTTCAAGTACCATTAAAATAATGCAAATAACTATATAACTAATGAGCAGGGATATCAATTTTTGCACCCCCTAACACCTCCAATCTGAGACCGACACCCCCAACACCCACCCTCCCCCCAATCTGAGAGCCGGATGACCTTTTTTGCTTGTCAGACTTTTTCGGCAGGGCACACCCAGAAAATACCAACACCTCCCAAATTGATAATCCTAGAAATAACCCTGCTAATGAGGATGTGAATATAACTATATTTTCCAGTCCGTCCCTTCGTATTAGGCCTATGTGTCTGAAAAATTCAAGCTGCTGTTTTCGTAGGTTTCTAACATTTTCTTTTAACACATCCTCAATTGGTTTCGAAATTTTGACGAAATTTTGAAAGCAGGCTAGAGTGCTGACAAAACTTGGGAAAACGCCAAATTTATATAATCGAAATTCGGAAATGCAAACACTGATCATTTTCTTACGAATACATGGGCGCAAATCTGGTCAGAAAAGCGGTCGTGTAGGCTTACTAATTTTGACCTGGTCAGAAAACGATCATGTCCTAATTTTGACCTGGTCAGAAAAGCGGTCGTGTAGGCCTACTAATTTTGACCTGGTCAGAAAAATGGTCGTGTACTAATTTTGACCTGGTCAGAAAAGCGGTCGTGTGCTAATTTTTTCTCAGGTGATGTCCTTTTTTTGCTTTCTTGACTTTTCTAAATTTAAAATTGCTTAATTAAGTGTGACGATGAAATTTTTTTGCTTTTTTTACTTAGCATAGCTTAAAAGTAGTGATGACCTTTTTGACTTTTGACAATAAAATAAACCATGATTTTTGTTATTTCATAGTCAAGAACATCCACGCCCATCCGAAAAAATGGGTCAGGGACGTCTAAGCGGAGCCATCTTTTAATGAGACCACTCCTTACTCCTGTTTTCAAAGAAGTGTGACTCGCTTATTTTAAGGGTTTTTTCCGACGAAACATTTATTTGAGTTTAAACTATTCCCCAGGGTAATCCCTGTGAATGCGTTAAGCCTACACATTATAAGCGGAAATTCCACCGAAACTGTTGCCGCTCAACCAATCAGCTTCAAGGTCAATAGGTCAGCACGCCAGATTTAATAGCGAGGGTTATGAATAGGGTTGCCAGACGTCCGGCAAAAGAAGGACATGTTGGGCAACACACATTGCTCCACTGAGTGAGTGCATTGTGAATTTTATGGTTAATATCTTTTGTCCGGCTTTGTCCTCCTCTATGACCTCTCTGGTGTCCTTCGTTTGGCATGGAGGTATCTGGCCATGGTTATTTCTAGGATTGTGAATTGGGGGGGGGAGTGTCGGGAAACTCCGAAAGGGTGGAGTTAGTTTGGAAGTCTCTGCCGAAAAGTTTGAAAGTTTTACAAACAAAAAAACGTTATCCATTCTCAAAAAACCCTGACTAGCAAAAAAAGGTCATCCGTGGATAAAAGTTGGGGGTGTCCTTCTCCATTTGGGGTGTCCAAGCCTAATTAATATGCATTTTGTATACATGTCATTATCACATTACCAATTTATTTGGGGGGATTGTTAGGGGGTGTAAAATATCCCTATATCTGGCAACCCTAGTTATGAAAGAGTAAACGACACTGAAAATTTATTTGTAAAAATAATAAATTGCTGAAATCGTATTCACGACTCATCCACAGTTTTATACTCTTGCGACACTTATCTGCTATCAAAAGGAATATCATAAACCCACCAGATGCATGCAAAAAAGGAGGATATTGGTAGACAAAAAGAGGACAGAGGAGGACATGTTGAGTGTTTCATTTGAATCGTTCTAGTTTAAACCTGCAATCAGTACAATTTTATTTCAATAGCTGTCAATAAGTGTCTTGGTGAACTGACCAGTTCATGAAAATGATGCCCTCACAAAAGCCGGACATCTTAAATTAAGGCCTTAAGCTTTGCCTCGCAGACGGATGACATTAGGCCAAAAAGGAAGGCATGTCCTACTTTTGCCGGACGTCTGGCAACTCTAACCCAAAATTCAATTAGGGCCTATAATTTCCATATGAAGCAATCCTGTCGTCCGCCATTTTTCCGATAGGCGTGTCTACGTTTTACCCTCGAGAGTAAAAAGTAGTCACGCATATTTTAAGGCAATATCAATTATTGATCAAGTTCAACTTGATCAGGAAAGCTGTAGGCCTAATTGTGATTCATAGGCCTCTGAGGTCAGGAATTTCCTGTGTCCCATTTTGTGACCCAGAAGGCCTTCGCCGCTGACTGGTACAACAAAATACTTTACTGCTAATAAAAATGATAATAGTATCATCATCACCATCATCACAATAATGCATTTCCAGCAGCCAATACACCGATGTTGGTCGGTCGAAACGAATGGCAGCATACCTTGACGGTGTCACAGTAATCTTCGGATTCTTCTGGTTTGTTCATTTTCACTCGAACCAAAAGCAAATTGTCCAGATAATTTAAACTAATTGGACGAAAATCACTGCGGCCAACCTTCATCCGTTATTATGAGAAGACAGACACAGGACGAAAATTGCACGGCAGCCAGACTGAGCCAGTCGGTACAAATATGCATCAGATAAATCGTTAAATGCACCGCGCAGTAGTTGGCGCTTGGCTTGTACGGTGAAATAGCCTCAAATAGGTCAGGGGCATCTACCGCCTACCGCCGCTATCGGTATATATATATATGTATATATATATATATATATATATATATATATATATATATATATCGGTATATAGGTCGAGTCACAGCGCCACGTGACGTTTAAAATGGCGACACGGAGATCAACTTAATGCCGTGTCGATGAGAAAATTTAAATTGATCGTCTTGAACTAGAGCTGTTACGGTTTCACCTCGTGCAATTTCGGTCGGTTTCGGTTCGGTTTTAACCGAAAAACCGAGGTTTCGGTTAGGTTCGGTTTTGGAATATCACTAGAATGCACAGCTTTTAAGCGTTAAAAATAAAGAAAGCGTCGTTTTTGTGCCATGTCGATGATGATTCAGCAGTACTGCCTATGAGAAAGTGATGTAAATTTTATATAGATCTACTTTTATGTAGCAATTATTGGCAATTGCATTAACTGAGAAGAGGTGACTTAAAGTCGCCCATAATCATGTATTGTATTTGCTATTCTCTATCAAAAGTAGCCATCCAATTTGCATGGCAAAACTGCGGTTTCGTTTCGTTTCGGTTCGGTTTTGACCGAAAACCGCGGTTTCGGTTCGGTTCGGTTGATATGGATTTCGATGTTAATGTCTAATTGCTATAATTCGTAATATGTGAATCTGATGTTTCGATTCCATTTCGTTTTTGGAAAACATCTTGATCATTAGAAACAAAATGCAGATCTTGGAGCGAAGACGCTTGAAAGTCTGCGTTTACGGTCGCGACAAGATCACGAATGTCTGTGAGGTTGCAAATAGAAATGTTATGAATACCAAGGAAAGAAATCTTCCACTTGAACTAATAGCGAACACTTTTCTTCAGGCAGTGACAAACTATACTCTAACGGCGTCCTATTTTATCAGCGCTGCTTACCGTTGTAATTACTACTTCAGCTGCTTGGAAGACTACGAACAATGTTTATCAGTATGTGACGAAGCAGTTGAACGATATGATGAGGCAAATAAAAAGGCACGTTCTGGATTTAGCTGCAGTCAATTGTGTGCCGTAGCTATCACAAGTGAATGGTGCACCATCTTTGATAAATGTATTCAAATTTCATTCGGTTTCTTGCTTTTGCACAAATGCCTGGCTAAAGATGTCTTAGAAACGTGTTCTCATGGCCTCACTGTTTACATGGAGCCAACGGCATTTATGACTTATGTTCAGTGTCAAATATTAGTGAGATTGAACAGTTTGCTGACAAAGCGACAACAGGAACGTGAACAATTCACTAATTGTTACACACTGTTGCTGAATTCAATAGCAGCAGAAAAACAAGCCCTGAAAGGAATTCCGAACCAAAGTATCCTGCAAAATTTCTGCACAAAAGAAGCCTCAGAAAAATTGGAATTATTGGCAAAGTTAAAGTAGTTGTCGATATATATAACTCGACTTGTCGACTTGCACAGTGTAGTTCGCGACCGGTTGATGTCAGTTCACCGAAGTTAAGCAACATCGAACGCGGTTCGTACTTGGATCTGTGACTATCCCGGAATCGAGTCGTGATGCCGAGCGTCAATATATAATAATATAATATAACAAGGTTTAAAGAGGTTCAGTTGGGACTGCCCTGTGTGAGAACCACTGTCGTTTCCATCCAATCTAATATCATAAACTACTGAGGTTTATTTTGAACTCGTTCATAGTTGTAGCCATTACTATCCTCTCATCCAGTTCATTCCATCTGTCCACCACTCTTGCATTAAAAAGTGCTGTTTGTGTATCCAAACCCATTTCTTGAACAGTTTTGTGCTGTGTCCTCTGAATCGATCATACTGCTTCGTAGTAAAAAAACCTTTCTTTTGGTATTTCCACTTTGTTTGTTAGTATTTTGTATGTCTCAATCAAATTCCCCTCTATCTCCTTTTTTCCAGGGTTGTCAGTCCACAATCAAGCTTTTCATCGCAAAAAGTGTGAAAAAATTGGAAGCAACGCTAAGCTGCGAAGGTAAATAGTTGGTCTAATTAAAGCAATGGCAAACTAACATAGATTAATGGCGTATGTCACTTGCGTCGCTGCTTGCTTGCTTATTTGGAGATCAGCGCCGAACCCTACACTCGTTAGAGTATGAGACTAACTTTATCTATAAATGAATGTTAATCTTTAATACTTCAGGTATGCTAATATTTTTATATATTCACTATATATATCGCCATATAGTTTTACATTATATTTAAGCCAATAGTTAGTATAAATAAAGACATACATCGTTTGATGTAGATATTTTTATGTATATCGTGTTCCGGTGCCTTAACAAACCGAGTTTTCCATTTGAGTCTGTCTGTCATAGAACTACTAGACTACATGGACGAACTGTTAATCTGATTGTTGTTCAGGTGACCATATTTTGATGCTCATTGCATCATTTTAATGTTAATGACGCACTAGAAGTTGCTGATGCTATTTAGAGCTTAGAAATATTTTCTAGGTACAAATAAATCTATCGAATTGTCTCAAAAACACATTTGCTCTAATGCCTTCTCTCGTAGATTCTCACTGCTGTTCGGAACCAGCAGGGATACCTTTATCCAGTGTGATATCTAAACTAGTTAACAGCTTCTTTAGGCAGTCTACTATCAACACAATACAGCTTAACCTCAACATGCATAAATGCTGAAAGCACGTCCCATTATTTCGATTTGACATTGAATTCAAAATTAAAGTCTCTACACCAGTGGCGTCATTTCACACTTTTCTTGGGGGGAGACTTTTTTTACAATTTTTCAATTTTTTGGAAAAATTTTGCAATTTTTCGACCTGTCGAGTTTGCAAAAAAGTTGACCTTTTTTTGCTTGTCAGTTCTTTTTTACGATTAGTTACTTTCAGATTACTCGACATCAAGCACTCCTCTTTTGTTTTGCTCCCCAAATGCAAATGACGTCCCTGTTTTCTTGTTTTTTGCACATTAATACATTATAAATTAATATTTTCATTTCCTTGGGGGGTCCGTGGCCCCCCAGCCCCCCCAAATGACGCCTCTGCTCTACACATTACAATAGAATCATGAATAGTGTAACCAATACAGTTAGATAACATTGTTAGGGTGTTAACAAACTCATCACTATCACAAGGTATATAGACATTGATTACTTAGGTCCTAAGTGTTATCAAACGTTAATACTTCTTACTCCATCGCTCTGTTCAATGCGAAAGATAAAGTCTCACTACTTTACCCTGCGACTCCAATGGCAGGGGCGAATCTGAGTAAAAATAGAAGAGGCGCTATACAAATGCTACATTACATTAGTGAGATATAATCAGCTTTATAATGCGCTCATGCCAAATTTGTTTCGATTTGTCAGCATTTAATATAAGTCTATTGGAAACTTTCAATCCCGAACACAGTGGATCCCACTTAATCGCATACCGCTTAATTGCATAACCCGCATAATCGCATAACAACATAAAAACCCGAACCAGTGTTTTGTGTATCAGACGTCCCGGTTATTCGCATAGCCCTGTTTATCGCATAAGCAAGGTTTGCACGGCACCTATGCAATTAAGCGGGTTTCACTGTAGTGGGAATTAGATTGTCAACTGATTTAATAAGCTTATTCAATATTTTATGCTTGTCCTAGAGTGAAGTTAAAAGAAATTACCTGGTTATAGGCCTACTGTTGTGATTTTGGAGTGTCCTCTATCAGTACCCACGTCTCCCAGTCACTGCATATTGCATAATGATCAGGCAGCGCTCGCCTTCTTGATTCAGATGCAAACATGTGAATAAATAGACGGCTAGTCTCATATTATTATTATTAACAAATAACAATGAATACACATGCGGTTGCCTCACATGTGAGAAATGCCAGCGAGACTCTAGTATCAAAGCAGCTATTCAAAAGCACAAAAGCACAAAACAGCCACGTAGTAGGGTCAGTTGCAAAAAATAGGATATCAGAAATTATTCAAGCAAACAAAAATGACAAAAGAAACAGTGTTACACTGTAAAATCTATATAAGGCGAAACTCTGAAGGCTGATCGCAAGAAGATCATTAGGCTAGATCGCTTGCGCTCTCTGGCGAATGAAGAAAACATGATTTTCTAGTTTATGGCATCGAAGCGTATCCGCCCAAGTCACATGCCAAAATTGGAAAGTATTTGGCTGAACTGTAGGGCCTATGCCTTCACCATGAATACACGTAAGCTTGCGTTGTAGTGCGTGAGTGGTATAGCGGTAGCATAGTTGCCTTCCAAGCAATTGACCCGGGTTCGACTCCCGGCTCACGCAATGTTTTTAACAAGCCTGCAAATCTTCGTACGAGAAAGATTTTCTAATAGACTGCTCCCGTCATTATTTTTACATAACCTACTTTCTGCACCTAGTTTACGTCTCGCTGAAAGTACCACGTTTAATGTACACTCAGTATTAGGCACATGTTTGTAAACCTTCGTGTGCATGTGTATGGCAGAATTTCGTTACGTATGCTCCCTCTCACACACACGCCCGTACACACGCCTGTAGGCAGAGTTACCGATTAGGTAGGCATTCAGTGGTTACTGGTTATTACCATAGAAATAGTACTGTTCAAGTGACAGGCAAGGTTGCCCACTAGGTTAAGGGTAGGCCGCAAGGCAAAGCAGCGTTCCTCTTCTTAATTTCCAATGCAAATCCATGTCTTCTCACTCTTCTGAAAGAAGATAGTGAATTATGCCTAACTGCTGTACCAGCTCTCCCTAAGTTAGACACGGTTCTCTGTAACTCTCTGCTGAGTTCCGATGGCAGATACAGAAGTACCCAAATTTGGAATTCTGACCAGGTATAGCTTCTCTCAGAAGAGTACTGGCCAAATAGCGACATGGTAAATTCCCAGGCTCCTGAAGGCAAATGAGCTTTATGGACATCTAAATCGAGTATGCACTGTACTACTGCTTTAGCAACTTATTATAATGTATTACTTTATTTAAAGATAAAAACCTAACATCAGTTTAATTATAATTAGTCAACTTTCAGATTAATACTGCAACGTTGAATGACGGGTCTCTGAATTAAAAGATAGAACCTTGTTTGGACATTTAGGTCTATATCTGCTTTATTTTCTCGTACTGACCTTTTATTGTTCAATATTTTGGTCCCCGTATCTGGAATAACGTTCCTACCCCTTTAATAAATACTTCTAATTTAAATAATTTTAAAAGAAAGTTAAGACATACCTCAACCAATTAAATTAATTGCTAGTAAATAAACTATTAATCACTAGACTAACCATTTTAAATCAACCTAAAGCTGTCACCAACCGTGTATTTAAATGTAACTCAATGTAAAATGGACATATATATCCGGTATCCCCAGTTAAGAGGTTAAATCAACCTAAAGTGGTCACCATTACATATAACTGATATGTATCATCTGCTCGACGGCTAATAATGTTGCCTGGTCGGTCGCATCTGCGCTCCGCCTTGACCAATTTGCATCTACTTGCAGTGCCTCGAACTCGGACAGGCTTTCTTTGTTTGACCGCAACCTGGCCGTTGCTGGCCCATTTGTTTTTTGAACAGTCTGCCAGCAACATTGCGTTCCTCTGACTCAACCATGACGCTGTTATCTTTTTGAATAAACAACTGAAGACATTCTTGTTTGATTGATCTGGTTCGCAATAAACTAAGACATTACAGTGCATTTGCTGCTTTGCGATAATTTGCGCTATAGAAATGTTCGTAATAATAATAATAATAATTACAATCTTGCCTATCGTATAGCTATTAATTAATACTAGTACGTTACCTACTAGCGGAAAAATCGTTCCCTTCTGGTATCTTTTTTCAACTCCTTTAACCTAAGTAAAATATCTCTTGATCACAGATGTACTTTGTATCTATTCATTATCATCAACTGTTTTAGTTATAGTAATTCACCATCATGTGCTACCATTCATGAATAATGATTCTTATAAAACTGACATTTAAACAATCTAGATTAGAGGTATCACATTATAACTTTAATTTGTATCTAGTGTAGTATTTTACTTGTATTCTAAGTGCATTCTTTGTTTGAGATATTAAATCCCTTCGCTCACAGTGTTGCTATTGATCATTATGCTAATTACAAATTTTGAAAATTTTATTAACCGCAAATTTTTTTATTAATCGCTTTAACGCTTTCAAATAAACCGTTTTAACGCGTTCAAATCATATAACCGGAAACAGAATAGTAAATAGTAAGTGAAAGCGTAAGTAATAGCTTAGAGTCTGGACCACTTAACTGTAGAATTACCTGGCCAGGGCTAGTGTACCCTGTCAGCATTATGAAACTGGCAATGCTCTTTTGTGCGATTTTTGTTGAGCCATAAAGTAATTTGAAATCGTATGTTGAATCACATCTTCTGAAACACTGTTATCTTTTGCATTCATTAACTAGCAGCATCAGAAAAATGTTCCAAAATGGAATATTCTTACAATCAATGTTAAGTTGCTGAATAGAACTCCTAAATATTAATTGCGGTATGCATTCAACTGAGGTATACAATTCAAACCTGAAGCACGATCACAAAATTTCCCAGCGACGTCTATAAATGTATGAAAATGATATCACGAGAGGTACAGTATGCTTTTAATTGAGTATGGAATTAGAAATATTGCTTAACGTCCTAACTAACTCGTGCATGTGCAAAAACGCATCAGACCATTTCCACAAATCCTCTGGCGGAGATTTCCTCATCGCTTCCCTCTCTCGGTGTTCCAGTTTTCTTCCGTTGCGTATTCGAAGTTCGTAAGACGTAAAATTGAATCTTATTTCATTCAATTCAACCTGGTGATAGTTGATTCGATACGCCGGCAAGAAACTTTGAAAGAAAAACGGCATCGATTTCGATGGCCAAGACATTTCGACGACATGCGATTCCTCTGGCATCAGCATAGACCACTGCAGTCCTGCCCCGTTTATACCGATTATAACTATCGAAGTGCATGCAGCAATCATCTGCTGTCGTATGGAAAGTCTATGGAATTTAACAATTCGAACGTATCGCTTTTTGAATCCACTCTTCTTTATCCATCGAACCAGATCATCGATATTGATAATTCTGCGAGTGTTTCTAGATATGATAGTTACGTATCTCGCATTGTGTCGCGAACACTCACGCGATAGATTATAACTGCGTATGAGATGCTTGACCACATCGCGACTTTCGTTAAGAAGATTCATACTGCCGAAGACTGCTCTTCGAAAACAGGTGTTATTCGGGACATTGTAATACACATCCTGAAGGTCGTTCGTGTGAAGCGTCCGGACGATTTCATTGTATTTACTGTAGTTCCGGCAGAAGGTGTTGTAATCGGTCTTCGGAGTGGGGTATATGATCTGGTTGTCAGCGCCGTGACACAGCATGTTGGTACGACGCACGATACTGTAAAGAGGAACGAACTCTTCTTCGATAAAGTGATGCAGGTTACCTGGACATCTGGACGACACGAAATATGCGACATTATTCGCCATCGACAACCACTCCGGACGTTGCAGAGAGTTCGCAAAATGAACGTCATAATAGTTAAAAGGATGATTGCTTGGACCGGCAATGTGCAATCTGTGATTTCCAATCCGTAGATCGAAATCGTCATATATTGCTATCCGTTGTGTAACGGTGAATTCGATGCCATGCACATTGTCTACAAAAGGTGCGGGGAGAAGTTCGAGACAGACGTTGGAAAAAGTGAATACGCCGTCAAGGAAGACTGGTTCAAACAGATGGGTTTGTCCGTCTTCGAGAGTCATATTTGTAGGACCTTCGTGTGGATGGCTGAGTGAACGACGATATCTCGTGAAAGTGAACGTGATCAATCCGCAGACAATCAATGATGCAAAACAAACAATACGAAAGAGTTGACGAATCTCGACTTTCCACAAACGCATGTCGAATGTAGACGATTATTCGCAAGACTGAAATTACAAAACCATCCTTTAGACTGCCGCCATGCATGTGTCGTTGCTGAAACTCTTAACTAATGAAAAACCATATCCAGCTAGAAACGTGAGAATAGCTCAGCTCAATTAATTAGTAATTGTTTCTTTCGCCTCATTATTTTCCGTTGGCCGCTTGTTTCATGCCGTATACAACGATTACAGATAGTGCTTTCGCCGACCCTCTTGAGCATGTCTGGTAATACTTGATCGCATGCTTGAGTTCAATGTACTGTAGTTACGGCGCGGATGACCTGTAGAAGACAAAATTGCCAATATACAATCGCTGCCAGTCGTACGCATTAATGACTTTGTTACATAAAGACATTCTGATTTCTAACAATGAAGCCTTATTATCAATATCAAACAATATAGCAATCGTTTAACGCGTTGCTCTTATCCCCAACGCGCATTTATCAAGGCACATGCACGACCATTTGTAGTTAAACCAATCATTAAGCCGTAATTTTCTTTAATGAAACACGCGTTTCTTAGGCTCTATAACAGGGATGCACAACCTTTTAAGGACGAAGAGCCACATTTTTCGGTTCTAAGACACTCCGCGGGCCACATGCGTTTTTATCACACAGTAGTGGTACGTTGACAGTAATCATTACTAGCCGAGATATTAAATATCATAGAAGAATTACTTTTCACTTCTACATCCTGTAGATTAATGGCTTTAGTAATCATCTACATCGCTGCTTATCAGACACCGGATATCAGCGCCGGGCCCGAAGCTCGAATCGAGTATGGGCGAACCTTTACCTTTTACCTTTTACCTTTTTAAGCATTCGGATAAGGTTCAACTGAAAAAACAGTAAAGCTCTAAAGGTTTAACGACTCAAATCGTCTTCTGACGGACCCGTCTATAAAATTTAATAGACAGACAGGCAAACAGACAGACAGACAGACAGACAGACAGACAGACATACAAGTTGTAAACTCTGCCATAACCGGTGGCCAACCGGGCTGAGAAGGGAGCTGACACACGCACGCACACAGACATGCATAGACTCTCATTGTCGTTGATAGCGACTCGTCTTTAAAGAACTCTAGTAAGCAGTGGCGGCTCCGGGATTTGGCAAGTGGGGGAGGGGGCGTTGGGGTGTCAACTTCTAAGCATGGGGCCAACCATATGTTGATAGCTATGCAGTAGTAAGAATAGGCCCCAACAGGGGAAGGCAACTGCGGGAGCCAGGCATTCAATAGTCCCCACGGTCCCCCATGTGGAGCCACCACTGCTATAGTAAGTCGCTTGTCCAAGACTTTGAAAGATGATAATATTCTTCGGACAGCATGATCGCGGCCTTACCATCCGAACCACACATCCTCCATCGAAGTTTCGCTACGTTGATTAATTAAGGCACAATCTACGTTGATTAATTAAGGCACAATATGCTAGAAATCAGATGTTCTCAATTTATCTACCTGGTCACTGCTCATAAGTATGTAGATGAGTGAAACGTTTGCCAATCAGTTTAGCAGCGAGTCGATAAACGTCTACAAACTAAACCCAAGCCATACCTTTCAGAGGAAGAAACAGACAGTAAATTTCGCTTCATTCCAATGGCCTCGGTAAGAAAACCAACTACAACCGTCCGTTTATCAGGACGTTTATTAGGATCTGGCAAGTGGGGGCCGTTGGGGCGGCTACTTCTAAGCATGGGGCCAACCATTTGTTGATAGGTATGTAGTAGTAAATATATGGTCCCAAATGCGGGGGGGCACTGGGTGTCAAGCATTCAATATGGGGAACGGGCCCCCCTCCGGTCCCACCAAGTGGAACCGCCACTGCCGTTTACCTACTGCCTTCGGATACCCAGACATTCAGTCGGAATGCTCTGTGACGAGTATTCTCACCTGCTTACGCATTTTGCTGTCATCGTCGACGATGAGAATCAATACCTATTCTCCCATTCATTTGAATAACGACGTCCATAGACTGAGTTCTTTTTGTGTGGCTCCGTTTTTCCCTTCAGGCTGGGCGCGCCTCTTCCCACGCCTCTTTCCACGCTTAGCGCGAGAAGCCCCCTTCCCCCCATGCCCACATTTAGCTCCGTCAGTGACTGTTTTAAGAAACATTTATCACTGCTCTAAACTCAGAAAATTTGTGGACATTCGCGCAAAAAAAATCACGCAAGAAAGGTAGTCCGGAAAATTTATCAATGCACAAAGCACAGAAAATGGCGTCTTACCACTGTACATTTTCATTTTATCGCTGCAAATTTTGTATATCATTGCACGTTAAAACAGACCTTGTCTCCCGTTGTTCCTGAATGTAGGCCCTATGCCTTTATGCTTTCAGACACGTTTCCATTTTCTAAAAACCCTACCTTCGGGCTGTACAGGCGTCCTCAGCACTGGTCAACGAAAGCCGAACAAGGACACAGACTAAATGAGAAGAGAAATAGAGAAAGAGAGAAATAAAGAAAGAGAGAAAGCGAGAGAGAGAGAGAGAGAAGAGAGAGATAGTGGCACACATTGATAGCTACTGTAGGCACTTCGGCAGAGCACAGCAGAGAGGGAGAAGAGAAGAAGAGGCACAGCAGCCGCGGTCTGCTTCGTGTGCAAGTGGACGTTGCTTTCACAGGGCAAGAACAGCCGCACGACAGTGCAAACAATTTCAGAATAGTTGCTGAATTCGCTGTCATCATTATAATAATCGTGCAGCGAGCGATTCAATATTAGAACATGTCTATACCAATCTTTATAAACAACTCCGATACAAAAATAAATATACGCCATATTGAAATACTGTATATACAAGAGACTGTCATGTGGAGTATAAATCACCTCCAATTGAATCCATTTGAATTATATATATATATATGTCTTTATATAACTCAAATGATTATATATATATATATATATATATATATATATATATATATATATATTGGTGTAGCCAGGATTTCTCGAAGAGGAGAGGTGGTGATTTCCAAATTAGCAAAATTCGGAAAATATTAAAAGGTTAGTATTATGATGATTCCCAACATGGAAAATAAATCCTTACAAGCAAAAATGGTCGTCAACTATTATTTTGTTTGATTAAGGGAATTATATAGGTACTCGTATGTGAGCGCGTACTACTTTATTGATCCGCAATGAAAAAAAATTGTGTCGGACAACCAAGGGGGGCTTAACCCCAACACCTCCTTGGCTACGCCACTATATTATACATGTATATATATATATATATTTGAATTCCGAAGTAAAATAACGATCTATTCAATTCAAATTAAATTCAAATTAATTTTATCGTCCATTTCAAACACATAGGTGTTTATCGGGTACGCCTCAGACCACAAACCGCAGTGCTTATCGACAGAGCAGACTGTAGTCGAGGAGGGTCGATTCGGTCCAATTCAAAACCAAAAAAATCAGTCAGGGCAACACCAGGACTTAAGGAGGAAACGAATATGTTTGAAGGTGACGCCTAAAATATCTAGAGAAGAGGCCATCCGAATATCAAGTGGAAGGGAATTCCAAACATATGGGGATGCATAACTAAAAGCCCTACACCCAGATTTAGTGCGACGAAAGGGAATTTCAAGAAGGCATTTATTTGCAGACCTCGTGGATATATATGGCTGATGATACAATAGCATATCTCGAAGATAAGTGGGATGCTGATTTCTTAGTATCTTAAAAGTGAGGGTAGCAATTTTGAAATTAATACGTTGTTCAATGGGGAGCCAATGCAACTCACGAATTACAGGGGTAATGTGATCAAATTTTTTCGTTGGAATTACAATTCTCGCAACAGCATTCTGAACAGTCTGGAGACGTTGAAGAGAACACTTCGGCAGCGCCGGGCAGCCCGAAAAAAGCGAATTACAATAGTCAATTCTAGACGAAATAAATGCATTAGCTAAGATCATTGAAGACCTTGTATCCAATGTCTTACGAATCCGTCTAAAATGACGCATGAATGCAAAACAAGACTGTGACAATTTAGAGAAATGTGACTTTAACGATAAATCAGTATCAAATGATATACCCAAATTACGAACTGATTTAAGTAGAACCAAGACTGCATCTCCGGATGATAAATCTAAGGAGTTTTTAGGTAATTTCGTCATTAGAGGTTGAGTACCTAGAATCATAAATTCAGTTTTTGAAGGATTGATGAAAAGACGCTTGGAAGTAAACCAGTCACGAGCTGTAGTAAGGATGTTTTGCAGATTAGCGAGCTCAGGTGAAACAGAGTCAGAGGAAAAGCATACATATATCTGGGTATCGTCTGCGTAAAAGTGAAAATTTACAGACCTATTTTTCAAGACATGCGCAAGTGGAGTAGTATAAAGAGTAAAAAGCAAAGGACCCAAAACAGAACCCTGAGGATCTCCAGTGGTCAGAGAAACTGAAGAAGAAATGGAACCATTTATAGTAACGCATTGAGATCGATTTGCATATATCTATTCGTTTGACTCACCTGTTCCTGTCGCCATCATTGACATCTTCATCTGAATTTCTATTGATTACCATCTTCATGCAGGCGCTGTACAGTTGCTCATGTAAGCGACGGTGATGTCTAGTCCTCATCACACGACAGCGCTTCTGTTTGTCCACAAAATCATCCGTTATCGTAAAAATATCTTCTCAATTCACACAAAACTGTATTATTTCTGAAATCCCGTAGCAGTGGCGTAGCCAAGAGGGGGAATTGAGGGTTAAACTCCCAATGGCTGGCCGACCCAAATTTTTTTATTGCGTATTGTTATTCTGTTGTTGGAGGGGCGCCAAAATCTGGTTTAAGATAGAAAAAGACGAAAAAATAAGCAAAAAATGAATATAGTTGTACAAGGCTGTCCGCGCATTCTTATATAGCTATATTATATTATAATCAACTTAACTAACCAAAATAATAGGTGACGACCTTTTTTGCTTGTCAGGATTTTCAAAGTCGGGATTGGTTGATCGTCATCCCCTTCGGAAAATCCTGGCTACGCCACTGCTACATAGCATTATAGTATACAGAGGCGCCCACAGATGGGGAAAAGGAAAGCAAATGCGTCCTAAAAAAGCTAGGAGAGGAACTTCCCCTCCCTGAGTTTTGGTATCACGTTAGAGTAGCACAGCTAGAGAAGGGGAAGCTGCTTCCACTAGCCAGGGTGGATGGGCGCCCCTGATAGTATATTTGGGGTTAGATAAATTCTACTACATCTGATAACACCATACGCACCCACGGCTAATCTGCCCGTAAAGACGTGAAAGTTTGATAATACCATATAATAATACCATTATTAGAAAATAATAATTACTCTCCCCACCACTATTATATATATATATATATATATATAAAATAACTCTCTCTCTATATATAGTATATAATAATAACTCCCCAGAAGAAGTAGGCATATCTCAACTAAATTCAATTTAAAATGTTTATTTACCAAGTGAGAATAGTGAATGTTTCTCAATTTTTAACATTGCTAATTTTTTAAAGTAAACACAAAATACTTGAAACATCGTGAAATGTCAGCGTGCATGTAAAATTAATTTATTATGGCTTCAGAGGAGTCGCTATTAAATTAATTGGCTATCAAATTATCTCCAGAATAGACAGAAATTTAAGCCCTATACTGTTGTAAACAATGTTAATTCTGACATAAAAGAAATAACACACGGTGATCCACAGGAATCAATTTTGGGTCCTCTTCTGTTTCTAATCTACATAAATGATTTGCCAAACTCCTCGAATGTTTTCAATCAGCTGCTTTTTGCTGATGATACTAGCCTTACTTTGTGGCATAATAACTTAAAGGAATTAACTCTTCTAATAAATCAGGAACTAACCAAAACTTCTGCTTGGTAACAAATAAGCTTACCCTGAATTTAGAATCAACTCATTTTATGCACATTCACTTCAAAAACCCTGCTAAATAAATTGGACCAAATAAAAATTGATTATAATATATTATCTTAAGAAACTTATATACAATTTCTAAAAATAACATTGGACCAACACTTAAATTTAAAATATTATTTTAGTGAGCTAGTTAATAAATTATATAAAAATCTAAATATCATTAAACATTTAAAATACCTTTTGGACTCGAGAATGCTCGACACCAATTGTAATGTAGGATGGGTTCTAGTCCTGAAATGATTAATGAAGGGAGGAAAAAAGAAATTGAAGGTTAGGGGCACAGACGTTGCACTGACCTGACGATACCTCCCCCTCTCTCTCCCTCCCTCCATCTCTCGAAGAACGTTGGTGTAATTGCAATAATTAGTTTATACTCTAAAATAATTGCCTTAATTATAACAACTGAGGGCGGAAGATGGCAGAGTGGGTTACGTGCTGGAGCGTCAGGCTGACGTAGCGGGTTCAAGCCCCGTTAGTGCCCCTAGAGGCTTTCACACAGACTGTAATGCCTCCTAAGCCATGAGGGCCAAATTCCAAGTTTGAACCAGGTCCGGGGTTAAATCATGCTAAGATCTATTACGCCGTGGCGAACGAAGAATGTTGGTGTAATAATATTGCAATAATTAGTTTATACTCTAGAATAATCGCTTTTATTATTCTGTATACGTTGGTATAGACCTAGTTGCCTTTAACTAGTTCAATAATAATCGCTTTAATTAATTATTCGGTAGGATAGAAGGTGCAATTTCCTAACGAACATTTAAACATCTGCTACGCAGTGGCAATTAGAAAATGCGGATATAAACCCATGGTTTAGAATAGTTTGGATAGAGTAAACCAACTAACTTTGTAACGGGGTAGCTGTGTCGAGAATAAAGAAGTTCAAACGAACATCCTGTTATCGTCATCAACAGTACAGTGTACAACACAGCTCGACGGCCACCTTATAGTATTATGCCTTGATACAATCCTACCTATCTTACTTCATAAAAATCTGAGGCAATAGATATAAGTCAAACATAAAGGAAGCCCAAATTATTTAAAATAAAGCTATAATGCTTCAATTACTATGACTATGTGAACACAGCTAAATTATTCATAACCTAAAATTTTTTAAATATTGAAAGTCTCTACAAATTCCATACTCATATTCTTGTCTAAAAATATAACTAAAAACTCCTCCCCATCCTTCAAAACTCAAACTCATTTGTAAAGGACCAAGAAATCAAAAATCTTTGAGAATTCGAGTTGGAAGGATATCCAGGGTACATTGACTGGGTGGTTAGGCCGACAACCTCTTTAATTTACAAGGAATACAATTATTTCCAATATTAAGAATTCAATTAATAGAAAGAAAGAAAAGAAAGCCTGCAGTAATAAGTAAGTAATGTAGTAAGCTAATGAATCAATGTCTCTAACGACAATAAGCGAGCGATAATAGCAACTCAAAACCAACTCTTTAGCAACAAATAACACATTTAGATTAACTAAAAATATACCGACATAAACTTTTTGTAAAAAATATTCATATAAACATAAATAATGACAAAGGTGATAATCCAAATTCTTTAGACATAGCAAATACTTTCAATGAATATTTTGTTAATATCGGACCAAATAATTATAGCTTACAAAACTCCATTAATGTAAGGACATAGGGACATCGAAAATACACTTATAAACAATCCAAATAACCAAACTTTCCAATTACTCCCCACCTTTTTCTTGAAGTAAAAGATATTATTAAAAACCTCAAACTAAAAATTCAAAGGGATATGATGAAATAAACCTAAAAATTGTAATCAAATGTGCTGATCACATATCCGATATATTATCTTCTTTCACTTAGACAACGAAGGTCCGTAGCGTTGATCTACTATGGCCGCCATCTTCCCATTTATAAAACTGGATCAAAGCACCATGTATCAAATTACAGACCCATCTCAATTCTTCAAATTTTCTCAAAAAAAACCCATCTCAATTCTTCAAATTTTCTCAAAAATTAAAAATTAATGTCTAACAGACTTCTTAACTACCTTGACAAATATAACATGCTTTCTCCCGATAAATTTGGATTTCGACCAATTCACGTCACCTATGTATGCCATTGTTAAATCTTACTGACATTATCTCATAAGACTTTAAAAATAATACATTTACCATAGGTTTTTTTACCTTACCAAAGCCTTTGAT
Source organism: Metaphire vulgaris (assembly GCA_018105865.1). Lineage (NCBI taxonomy): Eukaryota > Metazoa > Annelida > Clitellata > Crassiclitellata > Megascolecidae > Metaphire > Metaphire vulgaris. The sequence goes on from CM030852.1 coordinate 9,373,331, forward strand.
GTAATAAACTATAAAAATTCTACTTCAAAAGTTAAATTATTATGGCATAAGAGGAATAGCTCAAAACTGGTTCTCTATTGTTATTTAAGCAATAGAATGCAATTCACTGAACTCAATGACACAATTTCGGACCTAAAAAAACGTTACCCATGGTGTACCCCAGGGATCTATTTTAGATACCTTATTGTTTATTATATATATATATATATAAATATATATATATATATATATATATATATATATATATATAAATGACCTACCAAATGCATCTTCCTTCTTCAACTACCTTCTATATGCTGATGATAATAATTTAATAGCAAACCATAAATATCTAACTGCATTAAATTTACTAATCAATAAAGAGCTGGAAGATATAGTAGACTGGTTCTTAATAAATAAGTTAATGCTAACTCTTGATTAAACATCATTTATAATTTTTCCCATAAAAACATATTAACCCCAAACTAATAAAGATAAAATTTAATAATACAGAAACTATTCAAAAGACATCAATAAAATTCCTAGGAATAATAATAGATCAACACCTAAATTGGAAAGAATACACACACATTAAAGAATAAAATCTCAAAAAGCCTAAATATAATTAAACGCATAAAGAAATTGTTACATTATAAAGCACTTCAGCAACTGCAGGCCTACTTTACGATGATACATTCTTACATAGTTTACTGTAATATAATTTGGGGGTTAAATTATAAAACTATAATTGAAAAAATCAAATGTTACAAAACCAAGATATTAGACTAACCTTTAGATATGATTTATTTAATAACGTATTCAATAAAAACAAAATTCTTAAAATTGAAAATAGCCACAAACAACTAACAGAAAATTTTCTATAGTGGTCTAAATATGTTAAAAAATTGCTGCCTCTATATTTTTATCTAGATAAATATTTTACTAACTTGAATGAAATGCATAACTATAACACTCGCAAATTTTAAAAAATATACCTCCCATATGGATTTACAAATCATAGGCATTCACCATTAAATATTTTGGACCTAGAATCTGGATTACTATCCCAGATGATATAACAAATTTGGATAACTCCTTATTTATAAAAATATATTAAAAAATTACTTACTCTCTAATCAGACTTAAACAATGTTAAGGTCCTGGTCAAACCTTATTAACTTGAATTTTGCCTTGTGTTTAAAGTCAAATAGACCTATACTTTATTCTAATTTTTACTTTATTTCTAGCATATATCTTAGACTGAATAATACTCTTCCTACTATTTTTACTACTACTACCATACTTACTGCTGCTTTTATTATATGCTCATAGTTTATGGTCAGTACTCCCTTCACACCAATATATTTACTTCTGCTAATTACCAAATTGAAATTTTCTGATTTTTACAACTAGCTTTAGTTGCCTAACTACGGGATACTCTTCTCCCTTCAGGCAACTTTTTTCCACTCATACCCTATGACATCTTTCTTAGTTACTTACTAATACTGTATTACAGAACAATTTCTTGATAGTTAAGCATGTCTTCAAATAAATAATTATGATACTTATAACCATGCGATGTATCTATATTACTGATTTGTCGGATCTAAAAAACTGATCTATATTTGAATATAATTATGCTTAAGTCACGCAATTCTATAATGTAATTAATAATGAACTGAGGCATATTGAAGTGTATTGTAATTGTAGTTTATACTGATTCCAATTCAATTGTTTATTCTTGATGTTGAGCATGAAAAATAAAGATTTGATTTGATTTGAAAACAACCAATACGAATTAAGTTTAAAAATTACGGAAAGATCAATTAGGCCTATATTTCGCACACAGTTTCTAAATATCACGAAAAATATAATTTAGACAAATTCAAATTTTAAAAACTGTATATCTGCCTCACAGCCTCAGCTGTCTTCTGCAAAATTAAGGGAGTTATTATAGGGAGAGAGTTATTATATATATATATATATATATATATATATATATATAATGAGGAGTTATTATATATATTGTGACGGATCGCCACCTAAACTTTATAAAGGTACTCGTTATCTGATCTAGGGTACTTATTTCTTCTATTGAGTATCTTAACTCAGTGGCGAAACCGACTACATTTACTACAACATCTCACTTCTTATTTCAAATACATTTAATCTTAACTAACTATTAAAACTTCTCAACAATAGCTGCCATTAAATGGGCTTAATATTCAAAGTCCATTAAATCGTTCAAATGCTCAAGTGGTAAACAATCCTGGCGACGCGTATCTAACGACGCTAATACAATCTACAGCTGATTGAACTAAATCAACAAATAATGACAAAAATCCCTGTTCAACCACGATAACTCGACGCGTGAGTTCCTGCTGTGAACTCCGCACTAAAACACTGTTTAATACGTTTCAAAGTATTAATTTTAATAAATCTTAAACGACTAGAAAACAGATTTCTTCGATCGGAAGTTTCTCAACGATCCCCGCTCTCGTTCCCTTTCTTTTTCGTTTTTCTTTCAACAACCCAACGTTCGATCCTTGAGTCCCGCGACCAATGAGAAGCTGCCGCGTCTCGAACCGTCCGAAATGGCGTCTTTTGATTGGCTGAAAGCAAAACACACATCCACGCATCAACACACACATCAACCACTTATTAGCAATTATCCGCTAATTCTATCCTTACTTACCAACTAATCTGTTACTATTCCTTGTTAACATTATACCATTACACCCCTAGTACACGAGCCTACGGGATGGATCATCACGTCAACTCAAAAACCCAAAAATTAGGAACAATCTCTGAAAAGAGCTTGTGGAGAACAACTTATACTTCTTACAACTCAACTAATAAAACTTGGGGTAACGGTAGAAGACATCACCTCGAGTCAAAAACAACCACTCAACAAAATTGAGCAACTCCTTGTAGTTATGTTACATTACTCAGTATCTTACTTACACTAACTTAACCTCTTATATCCTATACATTACTTACACCACATTACTCAAATAAAAACCTAACTACATTATTGACCTTACTTAATCTGATGACCTGCTAAGAATATCTGGCAGCAAGTTATCTCTGCCGGGCCTATGTCTTATCTCCAAGGAGTATTGCTGAAGTTCTAACGACCAACGCAGAAGCTTCGCATTATGTCTTCCCATCTTATGAATAAATGTCAGTGGACTGTGGTCTGAGTAAATAATTGTTTTGTCAGTCCCAAAGTAAACACTGAAGACTCGTACCGCTGACACTAAAGCTAAAGCCTCCTTCTCAACAGTCGCATAACGACACTCATGAGTGTTAAGTTTCCTACTATAGTAACACACAGGGTGTTCTATATTATCATATACCTGGAAAAGAACTGCACCAATTGCTTTGTCACTGGCATCCACTGCAACTGCAAATGGACGATTAAAATCTGGTGTCTTCAGTATTGGTCTAGAAGCTAACCTAGACTTAATATCAAGGAATGCATTTTCTGACTCTTCTGTCCAGTCAAACTTAGCATTTTTCTTTAGTAAATTTGTCAGGGCTATGGACAAGTGAGCATAGTGTGGCAAAAATTTGCGGAAGTACCCGCAGACTCCAAGGAACGACTGCAATTGCTTCCTTGTCTTAGGCCTTGGGAAATTCTGGATGGACAATATCTTATTCTGCAAAGGTTGGATCTGGCCCAACCCTACACGATGACCCAAATAATCTATCTGAGCGTTTGCAAATTCACACTTGCTCAGTTTAAGTTTTAAGCCAGCCTTATGAATTTTAGTTAAAACTGCATGAAGATGTTCCAAATGTTCAGCCCAGGAGTTACTGAAAATTATAATATCGTCTAAGTAGGCATCTGCAAATTCTTCTAGCCCACATAGAACTTTCTTAACTAGCCTGGAAAACGTTGCGGGAGCATTTCGACAGCCAAAGGGCATGTACTTCCATTGGAAATGGCCATTTTGGGTTACAAACCCAGTAAGTGGGACTGACTCGGGGTCCATACGGATCTGCCAGTATCCGCAGGTCATGTCGACTTTACTTAAGTATTCGCTACGCCCTACTTTGTCTATCAATTGTTCTATCCTCGGCATTGGAAACGGGTCAGGGATAGTTTGATCGTTTAACTTTCTCAGATCTGTGCAGAGTCTTAGAGATCCATCTGCTTTGGGAACAACTACAACAGGAGCACCCCAGGGGCTGTCACTGGGCTCAATGATCCCATCTGCTAACAATTGCTTTATTTCATTATTTACAAACTTAGTCTTATCAGGGCTTAGCCTATAAGGAGAAAAATACATTGGCTTGGCATCAGTTTTAAGATTAATTCTATGTGAAATCAAATCAGTTTTCCCAGGTTTATTACTGAAAACCTGTTCGTGTTTGAGAATTAGAGATTTCAACTCTTGGGATTGAATGCAATCCAAATGTTTTGCTTTATTTTCCAACTGTTCTTCAAAAGAACATTGAACTTTCTCTGCAATTTCAACTAGATTTACAACTTCTTGTGTATTATTATTGTCTGCTGATGAATTCCTCTCAAAATAAGGTTTCAACAAGTTCACGTGGCATAACCTAGTTTGTTTTTTTCCTATCAGGTGTGGAAATTACATAATCCACGGATCCAACTTTCTTAACCACTTTGTATGGCCCATGGTACGCTGCTTGTAATGGTTTACCATCCCTGGGCAACCACACTAACACTAATTGTCCGGGTTGAAATTCTATTTCAACAGCTTTTCTGTCATAATATTTTTTAATCTTGGCTTGCTGCTGAGCATACAGCTTATTCGCTATGTCTATGGAAAATCTAATCTTTTCCCTCAACGACATAACAAATTCTGACACATGGACCTTTTTGACGTGTTCCAGGGTGTCTGCTTTTTGGAACCACTGGTCTTTTAATAGGGACAGAGGTGAATTGACGTGCCTTCCATAAAGCAAATCAAAACTTGAAAATCCGAGGCCTTCTATTGGTACCTCTCTATATGCAAACAGAACCCATGGGATTAACTCATCCCACTCAAGGTTGGGATCCTTTTTCACAGCACGTATCATCTGTTTTAACGTGAAGTGGAAACGTTCCAGAGAGCTATTGGACTGAGGATGGTATGCAGAGATTTTAACATGTTTGATGGCACATTGATCTAAAAGTGCTGCATTACGTCCGACATAAATTCTCGACCTTGGTCAGTAAGAATCTCCTTAGGAAAACCGCACCGGGCAAAAACATCTGTTAACATTCGGCAAACGATAGGCGCCTTATGCTCAGGTATAGGTATTGCCTCGGGGTAGTGGGTGCATAGGTCCATTATGGTTAACAACCACCTGTTACCGGACTTTTTACACTCGGGTAGTGGTCCGACGACATCTACAGCTATTCTATCAAAAGCATTGGACATGATGGGTAAACTGTGTAGCTTGGCAATATTACCATATTTACCTTTATTAAGTTTTTGGCAAATATCGCAAGTTTTAACATAATCCTTTATGTCTTTGTTCATTGAAGGCCAGTAGAAATGTCTTATTATTCTCTGTTTTGTTTTTTGTGTACCGAGGTGACCGGATGCTGGGATATCATGTGCTACTTCTAACAACCTACGACGAATCTTCCCTGGAGCAACGATTTGAACAAAACCCAAATCAGACTCCTGTGGACAATCGGATTCCACAAATTTTCTCACCAGAAGACCGTCATGTACACAATAAGAAATTTTGTGTCCTGAAGTTTCAAAATCAATCACCTCTTCAAACAATTCTTTGAGAGTTTCATCTGCCTTTTGCAGCTGAATCAATTCATCACGAGACAAAGCCAACTCCCTACCAACTACATCTTCATTGAAAACCATTGGATCAACTGGGCGATGCAACACCATTGAACCATTAACCACCCCATCCTCATGAAAACCAATGTGAAACTGTGGATCAAAAACCTCCAATGATTCACCAGAAACAACTTCATCATGAAAACCATTTGGATCTGCATCACACGAAACAGCAAAACGTGGATCTTCATCAGAACCCAACAAATTTCTCTCAAAAAGCTCCTCTAAATTAAGCTCTGTATCATAAAATTCGTTTGGCTTGTGGGTGACATCTTCCTTTCGACCCAACAAGTCCTTCTCCAGTTCAATTAATGATTTAGTTTGTGCCCTAGTAACAACACACGACTCAAACGGATCATCACTGCCACGACAATCAACATCTGCGCCAATCAGGACATCAATGGAATGTGGCAAACGATCAATCAGCCCACACAACACCTCTCCATTGTTATACACACAATTTAAGTTAATCAACACCAACGGAATCTTCACGACTTCCCCGGTGATACCACGAATCATTCGAAATTCACCTGTATCTTGATATTCACTTGGATTCATTAGTTCTTTACTAATCAAAGTCTGCGCTGAGCCGGTATCTCGAAAACAGGTTATTTCTCTTGACAGGTTGTGTTTGTTAAAAATTACTGCTTTTGAGCAGAAAGGTCTAAAGCTAGGATTGACTGTATTCAAGTTATTTGTTACCTGCTGTACAAAGTTAACATTGGGATCAGGGAAATTTGGGTTTGGACCAAACTTAGCAGTTTCTTCTCTTTGTTTTTTCAAAGCAAAACATTCATTCACAGTGTGATTTTGCTTGTGGCAAAAAGCACATCTGGGTGAGGTTGAAAACAGATTTTTGTCCCTCTTGTAACCTGATGTTCTCCCCTGTGTGTTAGAATTGGACGAATTTCTAAAACTTGTATTAGTCCCAGGCTGCAATGCTCTTTGATTAGCATTGTGGTCTGGTTGAAATCTCCAGTTCATATTATTGTTTGCATTGTCTCTGCCAGTGTGAAATTTGTTTGTTTGATCTGAATTAAATTCTGGTCTGTATGCATTTGAATTGAACCTGTTTCTGCCAAATGTGTCATTATTAGCAGAGTAGTTTCTATGGTTTGCTATGAATTGATCTGCTAATCTAGCCAATTCTGCAAGTGTTTGTGCTTGTTTGTCTAAAAGCCAAGACTTTAATGCACTGTCATTAATCTTAGACAAAAATTGCTCCATTTTAAAAACTTCTTTCAGTTTTTCAGGGTCATCTTGAGCTCTTTGGCCCACTATCCACCTTTGGAATGGCCAATTCAAACGGGTTGCAAAGTGACTAAACGTTTCGCTTGGGTCTTTGGAAAGCTGTCTAAACTTAACCCTATATGCTTCTGGGACCAATTGGAATAAGTTCAAAATAGCCTCTTTGACATTGTCATAATCACGGGCTTGCTCATCTGTCAACTCAACAAAAACTTTGATTACCCTCCCAGTGACTTGTGACTGTAGTACTGAAGGCCACTTAGTCTTATCTATTTGAAAACTTATCATAGTCCTCTCAAAAAGTGTTAGATAAGAGTCTATGTCACTTGTCTCACTAAATCTAGGCAAAGATTTCTTTGCATTCTCTAGGGACTTATCAGAACCCCCCAAATTAATCATTGGTTCACTTACTCTCTCACTTTGTACACTTAATTTGTGCATTTCAATTTTTTCATTTGCTTCTATTTCTCTTTGTTTGGTTACTGCCTGAGTCTCTAACTCTTTTTCTTTAAGTTGAGTTTGTGCAGCTAACTCATTCTCTTTAAGCTGAGTTTGGGCTGCTAGTTCATCAGATTTCAACTGAAGCCTACGGAATTCTAATTCAATTTCTAGCTTCTTAAGGATAACAGCTTCTGACTCTACTGGTGACATTGTGTTTGTTTGTTGGGTGGAGTTTCTGCTACCCACACTTTCTCTATCATCTCTGACTTCACTCATCACACTACAGCTCAATTTTATCAAATGGGATTGAAGCTGACATTTTGTCATGCCTTTTGTGACAATTCCCTTGCTGGATAAATTTGTTCTAAGCTCCTCTAAGCTCATTTCAAGGATTTCTTCCAGGGACAAAGCTGAAGGTAAATCTAAGCCTATTTGTTCTGAGGCCATAGTAACAGATTAGCAAATACACTCACATGCAATGCAACAATTCACAAAATAACAATATTACTGTAACCTAGTTAAAATTAATTGTAGCTGAATTTACTGTAACTGCTCTAACTATGAGCTAGAATTAAATTCCACAACCCACAGGAACTCCCTACTATTCTCAGCAAAAGGATCCCGGACCTGAGTCCCCAATAATGTGACGGATCGCCACCTAAACTTTATAAGGGTACTCGTTATCTGATCTAGGGGTACTTATTTCTTCTATTGAGTATCTTAACTCAGTGGCGAAACCGACTACATTTACTACAACATCTCACTTCTTATTTCAAATACATTTAATCTTAACTAACTATTAAAACTTCTCAACAATAGCTGCCATTAAATGGGCTTAATATTCAAAGTCCATTAAATCGTTCAAATGCTCAAGTGGTAAACAATCCTGGCGACGCGTATCTAACGACGCTAATACAATCTACAGCTGATTGAACTAAATCAACAAATAATGACAAAAATCCCTGTTCAACCACGATAACTCGACGCGTGAGTTCCTGCTGTGAACTCCGCACTAAAACACTGTTTAATACGTTTCAAAGTATTAATTTTAATAAATCTTAAACGACTAGAAAACAGATTTCTTCGATCGGAAGTTTCTCAACGATCCCCGCTCTCGTTCCTTTTTTCGTTTTTCTTTCAACAACCCAACGTTCGATCCTTGAGTCCCGCGACCAATGAGAAGCTGCCGCGTCTCGAACCGTCCGAAATGGCGTCTTTTGATTGGCTGAAAGCAAAACACACATCCACGCATCAACACACACATCAACCACTTATTAGCAATTATCCGCTAATTCTATCCTTACTTACCAACTAATCTGTTACTATTCCTTGTTAACATTATACCATTACAATATAATGAGGAGGGAGTTATTATTATATGGGCGTCAATATAATATGCTACACCGGTCCGCACTCTAAAATGTAAAGATATATTCTGCAAAAGCGAAAACAACGATTGTTAACTTAAAAGTGAACCAAAAGCATACTTTTGGGATAACTATAGTTACACGAGCATCTGTATGTGTGCTAGGGATGTGCGGGTATACCCGTACCCGCGGGTATACCCTACCCGTACCCGTACCCGCGGGTACGGGTAGGGTAGGGTACACATTTTACGGGTACGGGTCGGGTACGGGTACAGCGCTACGGGTACGGGTATAGCGGCTACGGGTACGGGTATACCCGTTTTACCCGTAAAGTTATATTTTCATTTCTCACTACTATAGCAAATTAGCAATGCAGTAATAGAAAAATAATATTGAGTAAAGTGTATTAATATAACTTGTACATCGCGTTCAGTTTGTCAGACAGCATGCATTTTACTTACTGAAAACATAAAGGAAATACAGATGACGTAATCTGACATCATCAGTAATAAATCTATAATGGCGTCCTCTGACTCCTCCAAAGACTCTTTGACCGAGAAGTTCTTCTGGTAAAGTTTTGTTGTTTAACTTGAGCTCTAATGCCTGCTCATAGATAAATGATATCTACTAAATATTTTAAACAAGCCCATTCATGTCGGCTTAGGCTAGCTGACTGATTATCCTGATTCCTAAGTACTAGATCTGTCCTAATCTAAACATGCGTGCTATTTACAATGAATAGTTATCCCAATTTCGTAGCCCCTATTTCACTGTTGCCTCTCTGTAGTCTCTAGGAACGGCTACGGGTTCACGGGTCCATGTACAGGTCCTTGTAGTACTTGTACCCGTAAACACACCCGCGGGTACGGGTCCAAAATTCCAAATCCAAAAACTCCAAATTCCAACCAAAGTTGGTTACGGGTACGGGTACGGGTACGGGTACACAGCTTACGGGTACGGGTCGGGTAGGGTACAGCGCTAGCGGGTACGGGTAGGGTAGGGTAAAAAAGTTTTTCCACGGGTACGGGTAGGGTATGCATTTTGCTGTACCCGCACATCTCTAATGTGTGCTTGTACGTTATATGTAGGTGTGAATCACCGTATGTGCAAAGTGGCGCAAGATATATATGTAGGCTTAATATGTGATTTAAGTAATAGAATAACATATAAGTATAAGATATAAGTAATAGTATAAGATATAAGTAATAGTATAAGATATAAATATAAGATATAAGTAAAACAGAGATGTCTATGGGTTGGGTTAACTCACGAGTTGGGTTGGGTTGGATTGGGTTGGGTCAGACTTTTCCATGTTAATGCTGGGTTGGGTTGGGTTGGGTCAGAAAATAAGTCATGGTTTAAGAAACTGTAATGTTTTACAATGGGTTGGGTTGGGTCAGGTAAACCTATTATCAGCATGGGCTGGGTTGGGTTGGCTGGAGATTTGATGGGTTTGGTTGGATTGGGTTCTAAAAAATGGACCCATGAAGTAATAGTATAAGATACTGTATAAGTAATAGTATAAGACATAAGTACTGTATAAGATATAAGTAATATGTGAAATATATACAGTGTATATATGTATATATATATGTACAGTATACTGTATATATATGTACAGTGTATATATATATATATATATATATATATATATATATTAGGTGGTCCTCAAATGTACACAAAATTTTAAAAGTAGATTTTATTGAAGTGCTTTTTGTTTAAGCTGTTTATTTTCTAATAAAAATCATTGCTACCAAGTTTGGCATTCATAGACCCTTATTAACCACTGTCACACTTACATTGAAAATTACAAACAGGGTCATTCCATGACAACGCAGCCAGTATTTAGACAATTGTTCACCACACCATCTCAGATCTGCAAGAAATTTGCAGGGCTTGAAGTATAGCTCAAGTTGAGTAAATCTTGAAATTTTCAGCTAGTTTTGTCAAAAACTCTCAGAGATATGATATTTTGAAGATACGAGGCTAATCACGAGTCGACGCTACGTGTTATGTTTTACGATTTTTGAAGTTTAATATCTTGAGAAAAACAGCAGATATCAGGCTGAAATTTTCAGTGTGCACTTTTCCCAGCTGAGTTGACTGATGTATTAATCTTTATCATAGGTGCTACACAGCATGCTCTAAAAATGTCAAAACATCCCATAGCAGCCAGTTTTCACCGATATTTGACCCTTTATTACCATGAATCACCAAAACGTTAGACTATGTTTGTTGTGTCTTTATGTAACTACATATATGTACTCATCAACTGCAGACAGGATTTCTGTCAATGATGAGACCTTGTACCCACTATGTTCATACCAATATTTAGTTGCGACAGTAATAACAAATGTCCTTTAAAAGTAGTCCAATTATTTAGTACCAAAAAGGCATTTAACCAAAAACTGTTGAACTTTATGCCACTGTAATCAAGACTATTGCAAAGTAATCATAATAATCAATGAGTTCTATGACGTGTCACTGGCATACGGATCGGTGTCATCGACTAGATGCTGGCTTTTCTGTGCGTTGGGAAACTGCTTGAGATGCCACTCAACAACTACTTGCAGCAGGTATTGTCGTTTTCGTTGTTGAGGCAGTTTCTATCTAGTGAAGACCGAGTTCTTGTTGTGGTTCTGAGCGAAAAAGGTTATTCCAGTCGAAACATTGCAGCAAAGGTCGGCTGTAATCAAAGCATGTTTGTGCGCATTTTACTGAAGCACAAGGGAGACCAAAAGTACGACAGATCGACCCCGTTTGCGGTCGGCCCAGGAAGTCAGCCACCAGAGGCAATAGAGTCCTGATCAGAACATCTCCTGATAACCGGAAGCTAACGTTTCCTGAACTTCTTCTGAGGGAAAACTATATAAGTCATTAGTAAGGCCTCGTCTAGAATACTGTGTTGTGTCAGTCATGAGAAAAAGTTTTCTTCAGTGATGAAAGCACATTTTGCAGTCTATGCAACCATGGCAAGATTTTTATAAGAAGGTTTCCACATGAAGAATAGAAGCCGGAATGCCTAAACATGTCAGTTTTAACGAAAGTTATGGTGTGTGGATGCATGGCAGCCAGTGAGGTTGGGAGACTTCATATTGTTGACTGGGTGGTGAATGCAGATAAATACATTGACATTCTAGAGATATTCTAGAGAAATGTATGCTGCCATCAGCTAAACAGCTGTTTCCTAGCAAGTTTTTGTTTCAGGACTGCAATGTACCCTGTCTCAGAGCGAAAACTGTTGCTTGTAGGAAGAAGAATCATGGAGTTCAGTCCATTGATTTGCCGGCTCAGTCACCTGATCTTGACACTGTTGAGAACTTGTAGTAGTAGTGTACATACTGTACAATGTACAGTAGTAGTGTTAGCCGAGATTACCAAGAATCAGCCGCAGAAAAGGCGCGAGCTGATTGAGTCTCTAATTGCAGCCTGGAATCACATCATAACACATTAGCACCTTGTCAAATTGGTCCATTCCATGCCACACAGATATCATTTAGTCAGAAAGAACAAGGAATGGCCCATAAAGTACTAATGACAACAATAAATAAAACGGCCCTTTCAAGGCTACCTTATAAAATTCAAAAGCAATTATTGCGCTAAAGTAGTTAGAACGCGCACCATATCATGCGAACTCCCGCGAGTGACCATTTTAGTAAAGATTCGAGAAATCACACAGTGGCCATATTTCCTCATAAAAGTCTGGGAAAAGTGCATAATCAAGTGACATCACATACAGAAATGGAGGCAGAATTAAAATTGATAAAAAACAATATATAATAACCACCAATTCTATAAGAAAATCTGATAATAATATCAAAAATTTATTAAAATACTTCGGTTTCGCAGCCGATGCAAGATTTTTCACACACTGTAAATATAGGGGTCGTGTGACAGTACTAAATATGTTTAGATTCGATTGGAATTTTTCCCAATTTGTTTTTATCCCAAATGGAACAGGAAAATGCAAAAGCACTTTGAAAAAGTATAACTTTGCTTTTGAGGACCACCCTAATATATATATATATATATATATATATTCTGCAAAACGATTGGTTGCTTAAACGTGAGGCAAAACATACATTTGAAAAACCTATTTAGTTTCATGAGCATATGTGTGTGTGCTTGTACTACGTTATATTCAGGTGTGAATCGCCGCATGTGTAAAGTGTGCGCAGGAGCGGTTGGAAATTTGCGTCGCGCCAGATCAATGGCAAAAATCGATGAGCACAGACTGCAGACCGCTGGACGAACTATACCGTGATTAATGTCCTGCCTCTCGACAGTTAAATTTTAATGCTAAAAGCATGGGCGCCCGCAGAAATTCTTCCAGTCTTCCAGAAGGGGCAAAACGCAGTGGGAACGGTTATACGCAACTTACGCCACATAAATTTTTCCAGGAAGGGGCAAAACACATTTTAACACAATGGTCGCGGTTATTATTTTTAGCAACGTTTTCGAATTTCAATGTGAAATATTGGTATCTGCATTTTCCAGGGAGGCGCAAGTGCATGCCCCCTCTTGTCCTAATGCAGTGTTGGAGTTGTGAAATTTGAGTTGGGGGGTTGAAGACTGAAATGCAATGAATGACAGAGACTGCATGTACCCGATATGCGATTTTTGTGATGGCTGCAAAGTTAGCTGGAGTGGGGGTTCAACCCCCCCTCAATAACCCCTCGGCAACTCCAACACTGCCCTAATGTGCGGGCGCCAATGGCTAAACTATTTGAAGTTATTTTCGACGAAATAGGCAGTTGCAGTTGCCCTGTGAGAAGACGGATTCTGATTGACCGGCGGCTATAAACTTAGCATAAACTTAAACTTAGCATAATTTAAAGTGGCTTAGAAGGCATTACTGCCTGTGTGAAAGCCACTAGGGGCACTAACGGGACTTGAACCCGCTGCGTGAGGAGCCTTGACGCTCCACTGGCACATAACCCACTCTACCATCTCCCGTATAGGCAAAGTACGTACAGATGGAACCCTATAGCGTTCGCAACTCTTAATGGCTATAAGTGCGTCTGTAGGCTGTAGGTTGTAGGCATGTTCATATGAACGCATTTTCATGAACACTCGCATCCGACCTGTTCACGTGCTATGTCAAAGTTTGATCGCTTTGGCTGAACTGTAAGCCTTCACCATGAATACACGTAAGTTAGCGTTGTAATGCGTGAGTGGTATAGCGGTAGCATAGTTGCCTTCCAAGCAATTGACCCGGGTTCGACTCCCGGCTCACGCAACGTTTTTAGCAACAGTCTGCAAATCTCGGTACGAGAAAGACTTTCTAGTAGTCTGCTCCCGTCATTATTTTATATATAGCCTACATTTTTCACACACAACACACAACAGTGGTTCTCACACAGGGCAGTCCCTACTGAACCACTTTAAACCTTGTTATATTATATTATATTATATTATATTTCTACACCTAGTTTACGTTTCTGCTGAAAGTACCACGTTTAATTCGATAGAGGGCGCTAACCAAAGCGACCGTAGGTGAAATTGCACCTGCGAACTCTCGGGTCGTTTTTGAGTCATCTCGGTCTTTTGTTCCGGTTTTGGAAGCGTCCGCTTTTCCAACCGTCTCGTCGTCCGGGTGAACGGGCCAGACCTCTGCAACAACCGCGAGAGGCGCCGTTTTCGACGCTAAAAAGGGTCGTGGTGGGCGTCAACCAGCCGCCATTATGGTACAGCGTCAGTCGTCAGAGGGCCGTTGAACAACAACAACAACACCAACAATGACAACAACAACGACAACGACCTGTGACTCTTACGCCCGTTTCGGTTTCGGTTCGTGTTCCTCGGATTGTCTTGCGGTTTTTTGGTGCGCCTCCTTTCTACCAGCCATTTCGTTAGTCTGTGGGAACGACCTAAGTCATTGCGCCGACGAGTCGCCGTCTTCGACTCCAAATAGTCGGTTCTACTGGCTCCGTCGTTCATCCGCTGCGGGCGGAAGACATGGTTGGATCAGGCGTATCCGTAATGCAACGCATCCAGGTCACATTCGAGCGGAACTGCGACCGGTACCATAGCAAGATCCTGCGCCATCCACCGCCGCAATGACGATGGACACTATCGGCGAGAATTTTCTGCGGATCTGCGCTCATGGAAGAACAGGACTAGAGATCAGATGACGATGACGAAGACGACGATAAATAACATTCTAAAGCGCTTTTACCATCCAGCTTAATTAAATTTGTGTAAAGTGCCTTTGATTTTGATCTATGTCATGTTTACGGCGCTATAAAAATTGTCAAGAATAATAATAATAATAATAATAATAATAATAATAATAATAATAATAATAATAATAATAATAATAATAATAATGTATACTTATTACTTACGCCCCGTTACGGCACACTTGTATAATTAACTAAATAGCGATGAATAGACGTAGCGGTCGCTGCGAATACTGTACGACAATAATCAAAGTCAGCTAAGCAGTAACGCCTGTGGCATACAATTGGACCTTGGCCTCTGCAATTTGACCTATTGTGTAATATTAGCAATAGCAGAGCCTAGAACGTAGGGTCTGAAGTCTTTAGTCTTTTTTATCCTTCCTTTTTTTTCTAAAATCTCATCCTCCATAGCTGTAACAACTTAGCCTCACTGCCCTTTGGACGTTGACTATTGCCTGGCTGACAATATACCCTCCTCATAGCTATTTTAAGAAAGGCTGAGCGCCTAAGAATAAGCAGCTACTGTTGTGCTGTTTTCCAAGGCGCTGTAGAAATCCACGAGATTTTACTTTACTTTACTTTAGTCTGCTTGTTAGAAAAGTTTAATATTGTTTATCTGTTTATTTATTATAACTAAAAATTTATCTTCTTTTAGATCTGGTCTTAAAACACATCTGTTTGACTTGGCTTATCCCCCTTAGATTGCTCCCCCGTCGTTTCTGACTGATCTTTTTCGGATTGACCTGGCTCTAATTGAAAAATTGGATTTGGTGCACCATTGGCTGATGCCCCGGGCATCATGATAGTGGCGCTATAAAAGTTGACTGTTTGATTGTTTCGCCATCTAGCGAATTGGATGAACACGATTTCTCGTCTATGACACTGAAGCGCATCCGACCTAGTCACGTGCTATGTCAAAGTTTGATCGCTTTCACCGAACTTTATGCCTTCACAACGAATACACGTAAGTCTGCGCTGTAATGCGTGAGTGGTATAGCGGTAGCATAGTTGCCTTCCAAGCAATTGACCAGGGTTCGACTCCCGGCTCACGCAATGTTTTAACAATCTTCCACAAATCCTGGTTTTCAAGTAAGCCTAATCCCGTTGTTATAATAAATAGAAATAAAACGAAACAGTAATGTTAGCTCAAATGCAGCACAAGCAGTATATTCCATAGCGTAGAATACTCTTTAAACCTTACTATATTGTATTATGTGCATAGCTCTAGACCAGGGTTACAACCTCTGCCCGCAGGCCACTGGTGGCCCGCCGACGATTTTTGTGGCCCGCGGACGTTTCCAGGATTTCAATGGAAAGTGGCCCTGGCTTTCGGGTCGTTTTTGAGTCATCTCAGTTCTTTTGTTCCGGTTTTAGCGTCCACTTTTAACCGTCTCGTTATTATTATTGATTATTATTATTATTAACGGCGACATTATTATTATTATTATTATGCCCTTGCTGAAAGCCGCCATTTCTGCCATCAGTTCAACAAAGCATTCTAAAATTCGTCCTCTGCTCTCTCATATCTGTGAATAGGGTATGTCATGGTGAGAACGACAACAGTCTCTTCTATAAATAACTTTTTGATTTCGACTTAGACCCTCGGAATGATTTCTTCAGTAGCGCTATTATGAAAGCAAGAAAGGCTTCGGACCACGTTAAAGCAGTGATGTTAATCCTTGTCCTGGTCTCTTGTCGTTTATCTCCTTAAGGACCAATTTGAAGTCCTTGTCCTCGTTCCTTAATAGTCAGTCCTCAGGTCACTTATCCTCGTCCTTGGGGTTCGGTCCTCAAGTCCTGCTCCATCTCGTCCTTGCAGATCGGTCCTTCGTCCTGGTCCTTGTATCTTAGTCCTTGAAAAGTCCTTATAAGAACAAATTACTTGTATACCATTTTCATTTGTACTGATAATTATGTTCCAAGGTAAGAGTAGTATGTGATTTATATTTTGGCTAAATACATGCTTTGAGTTACTCTAAATGTTTAGTCATTGTTTCCTTTATAAAAGTTGAGGAGTTGATTCTTTATAAGAATTCTTTGTTTCCCTGCAACGTCGGCTCCAGTTGAACGAGTGTTTTCGGCAAAGTGGTTCATATAATTAACTAACCGTGATGATGACTGACCAGCTGCTGGAAACACTTGTTCATTTATTGTTATTAAAGTCATTATTATTAACGCCTATTATTATTATTAAACTTGACAATTTCTTAAGACATTAACATAGCTATGTAGCAATAAAGTCAAAGGCGCATTTGAAATCTGAAGTCATTGCTGTTTTATTACATTTTTGTTTAAAAAAATGTTGTTTGCTTTTCTAATTTTGTGATTGGAAATGAAATTGCCCTTTGGTTTTGTCTTTTATGACTTTTTTGTCTGACAGATAGCTGGTCCTTGTCCTTGTCCTTGATCCTTGTCCTTGGCTAGTCCTTGTGGTCTTTTTTGCTTGAGGGTAAGTTCTCGTCCTTTTCCTCGTCCTTTTAGTCGGTTCTCGTCCTTATCCTCGTCCTTGGGGGTTTAATCCTTGTCCTTATCCTCGTCCTTTATTTATTATCCTTGTCCTTATCCTCGTCCTTTTCAGATCTGGTCTTAAAACATCTGTTTGACGTTAAAGCCATCGCGACTGCTTTTTGTGTGAACAAACATTTTCTGTAATGAAATTGAACAAGAATGTTCTAAAAATCAGGTTGAGTGCTCGGTTTTGAAAGTTGCATCAAGTGAACTCACTGAACTACTACAAAATATGAATAAGATTGTTTAAGACGTTTCAGTCTTCTAGCTCCATTGGATAAAAACGATTGAACTTTGGTTTTTAATTTTCCGAATTAATAATTGAACATGGTCATAGTTTTTTTATTAACAAGGCCTTAACCTTTAATTCTACATTTAAATTACAGAACTAAGTGACTTCGATTTCATTTGTTCCTTCAAGGATTGATTGTATTCATCAGAAATGCTATTAATTTTTATTAGTCCTCCACAAATTAAATTTTATCCATAACCCTAATAAATATTGTAATTAACGGTTACTAAAAAAGAAACAGTAATGTTAGCATTAGAAAAAGCACGTGCCCGTATAGTCTTGGGACCGAAAAATACTGGCCCTTCGTTTTAAAATGTTGTGCACCCTGCTCTAGACTGATTTAAACAGCGCTTTCAAAATTGTTCACAAATTGTCTACTATACAGTAATGCTACACGCTTGTTATTAGAGAAAGATAAACTTGGACGTTCAACAAAATTCTTTTATTTTTTCTCTTGTTCTCTTCATCATTAGTAATTAACATCTGACAGACTTTCGATTGTTTACCAGACAGTGGCGGTTCCAGGATTTCTTGATGGGGGATTAAATTAATTCATAGGAAGTTGATGGGGGATGAAAAGAGAGATAAATAATCAATAGACTTTGCCGACAAAGAAAAAGGCTGATAATCAAAAGAGGCAATTTTCCCGAATTTTCCTAGACTTTTACCGAAAAATGGGTTGACAAGCAAAAGAAAAGGCCACCCGCAGTTTTTCCCGTCATTTTACTTGACTTTTACCCAAAAATAGTTTTATAAGCCAAAAAAGATGTTCGGTGGGGATGCATCTCCACTCATCCCCCACGTGGAACCGCCACTGTTACCAGATATAGGCTATAACGAGATTCTACACAGTTGCGCTTGATTTTGGGTGATAACGACATGAACAATACAGATATAGTAAACGCTTATAGCTGTCAGTTAGTAAAAAATTTTTGTTGAATTCCCTGATTAGTTGGAGATCTGAATCTTCATATTAAAGTAACCAGTACTCTTATACTGATCAACTGATTAACCTGAATTTTTGTTGAATTCGAATGATTAGTTGGAGATCTGGGATAAATGCGTGTATTAGCCAGAATCAGTACCTAACGAACAATAAATAGTTCCTCCCAAAACTGATTCTGCCTGATTCTGATTGTAATCAGGGGCAGTCCATAAAGTACGTCACGTTCGATGGGATTGTTCTAAAAAGTGGCAGTTCTGATATGGAGATAGGCCAGCGTGACGTCACATTTTCAGTATAAATAAAACCTTAAATTTACTTGATAGGAGGTATAGTAAAAGAAATAAGCTCATTAACACATTTTCCCCGAAACAGACCCCTATATAAATGTTTGGGCTTCAATTAAATTCGTTATCATTGTCTAAAGTTGAATAACTGTTGTAAAATTGAACTGCTTATATAAATATAATAAAATTGAACGAGAAAAATATAATATATTAAAAGCGAAACCTGCATTACATAATTTATGGACAACCCTTTAAGAGGATCCCATATTTGTGATGTACTTTTTGGGATCCGAGATTTGTGACAGTATGTGACACTTGTGACAGAGATGGGTCAAAAATGGTCCAAAATCACAAATAGCGTGGCGTATATTATGGACGTCCCAGAGCCGTAGCTATGATTTTCGGCGCCCGGGCAAGATTCATATTTTGCGCCCCTAAATTTCGATGACGACCTTTTTTTAGTCGTCACGCAGTTTACTTGTCCATGTTCGGGCTCATGACCTTTTATTTCTTTTAAAATATTAATTCCGCAGAGCTATTTTTAATTTTTCACATCCAAAATGCGCCCCCTTACCGGTCGGCGCCCCGGGCGGCTTGCCCCTGCCCCCCACCTAGCTACGGTTCTCTGACGTCCCCTCATGGAATTGAATTATTTGGCGGCAATGTTCCCTCTGAGCTGGTCTACCTTGCGTTGGCGAACAGAGTTCTAACTCGTAATGCACAGATTGTTTACCTTAGCGCAGGAAGAAGCAATATGGAAAATCTGTTTTATTGACTATTAAAATCAAAGAAAATGTAAGCAGCCAGGCAGCTCAGTCGTAGATCTTGCGCTGTCTTTAAAGTGCAGTTATGCCACTTTCGCCAATTAGTTAACCTAGGTCTTTTCACTCTGTTTTGTCAATGCGCTGTGATGTCATCTCATTAATTATCAGTGGTGGTTCCACCATGTTGATGACTGGGGACAGGCCCGTCTTTACGTGTTAAAAATTGGGCACAGTGCCCTCGGGGCCCCGCGCATCTTAGGGGCCCCGCGCAAAAACGCGATGACTTTTTTGTTCTTTTTTTGCTTGTCAACATTGAAAAACGTTTAGAGACTACCTTTTTGCTTGTCAACATCTGATCTTTAGCAAGGGCCTGGCTGGCCTCCAGGTGCCCGGGGCCTCACACAGATATGAGACGGAGCTGACTGGGGATGCATCCCCCCACCGGCTAAATGACGTTTTTTGCTTGTCAACCTATTTTTCCCGTAAATTTCTAAAATATCTACCGGAAGATACTGAGAATGAATTTTTGGCTGCTCGTCAGCCTTTTCCGGCAAGGTTTATTAACATTTAGTGGGCAAAAACACTAAGAATTGACAATTTTCCCTCTCATTTCTTTCGATTATAACTTTGCATCCCCCACCAACTTCCTATCATTTTTTCATCCCCGAACAAGAATTCCTGGAACCGCTACTGCCTGTTATCATAGGCGGCGATCGTGATGTAAAGTAATCATTTCAACCCAAGTGGGGTTGGTTGATGGGGTTCCTGTCGAAACTGCGAATCTGGTCCTAACTGGAACCGCACGTATGCAACTGAGTGAAATTTTCGAATATCTAACTAGTAACTTGAATTTGTTTTTATTAATTATCATACCATTGCTAAAATATAGCTTCGGAAACTCAGTGGCGTAGCCAGCTTGTGCAGAGTGGGGTTGTTAACTGGAGGCACTATGCAACCGAACACCAGCGGGGGCCGCGGCCGACCCCCACTACACCCCTCCTTCAACAAAAAGGCAGCGGCTTTACATCAATTGTGCTGGTCATATTTTTTAAAATGGGGTTGTTTGAACAACAACCCCAAAACAACCCAGTGGCTGCGCCACTGCGGATACTCTTTAAGACTTAAACTTATGGTTGGCTCAACATCAGCAGCGCAGTCTGAATATATACGCACTGGTTGCACAGTCTGTGGCTCTATGCACAACGTTACTAAATTAACCCCTTAACTGGGTATTTAACTGTAACTCAATGTAAAATGGACGGATATATTCGGGGTCCCCAGTTAAGGGGTTAATCAACGAAACGTCGGTGAATTGATAAAACTGATTGGTTTGCTGCACTTAAAGATCATCAAACGTCTTTAAACGGACAATAATAACGAGTGATTGATGCGCAATGTACAGTATGTGTCCAGCTGAATAGTAAATGGGAAAACATTGAATAATCCACGAGCCTTGTTTTCTCATTAATTTTTCTCATTAATTTTATTTGAAAATACTTGGAATTTTTTGTTTTGAACGCTCTGAACTGAGTGCGAAGACGAAGACTGATGGCAGGATATCATTGATTTGCTTTAATGAGAAGTTCTGAGACACAAAATTTAGCATAAAATTCTCATCGTCATCATCATCATCATCATCATAATCATCATCATCATCATAATCATCATCATCATCATAATCATAATCATCATCATCATCATCATCATCATCATCATCATCATCATCATCATCATCATCATCATCATCATCATCATCATCATCATCATCATTGCAATGGTTAAGAATTGCGTCCTACAGTGTAAATGCGCAATAAAATTACAGTAAAATCGTGCATGCGTCATATATAGCTAACTTATTAAACGAGAGAAGCTGATATTTAACGAGTTAAAGCAATTTGTACAATTCTTACTCAATTTTAACGATCTGATACAAAAACAAGTGTTCTAAGCGTTAGAACTAAGCATACATTCACTAGTCTACTTTCGCATTTCAAAATTAGAAAACGACTTATTTATGCAATTTCTGCTTATCTCGTTTAAATTTGGTTAACGTTCAACGGCGTTACTGTTACTTTACTGTGAAGAGGACTATAAATCATAATTTATATAATTTGCGCAGTCAGACGATGGTGGCCATTTTCTTTTTCACAGCAGATATTCTAGAGCGGTGTCATATTACTGAGGAGTACTATTAACGTACTCACTGGCTCAGAAGGCATTCATTGCTCTGTGGTGATCATAGTATTTTGTCCATAAATAAGCTATAAATGGCTTTATGGATCATCAGGTATGCATGTCTGAATGATGCTGCATAGCAATTAATTGGCAAGCGTCACCACTATGTTTGCGCGTTAATGTTATCACGTGTACTGTATAGTATAATTGGCTCATTGCCACGTCACGCCAGCATTAGTTGGCAGATCAAGCTGTAGAATGTGGCCTAGAATACTTTTGTCACGTAGCGATGATGATCGGGTCATCCTATGGTATATGGCAGTTATCATTTTTGTAGTCTATGGGAACACAATGACATTGGCGTCAATCATTCTGCTTGTCCTGATTTTTGCGTCAAGATGTAAAAGAGGGTTTCCGAAAGATGTGTTTGCGTCATCCGCTCATCTGAAGATGCTGGCGATCGAAGAGAACAACTTTATCGAAGCCGTCAAGCTTTCCATCAGTCAGGAGAAGATGAAGATCCAGTCGCTCGAGAGGTCAGTGTATTTTTTGTCTCACATTGCTTTCAGTCAAAGCGGCTCTCACAAATGGCATATCCTACTGAACCATTCTAAACCTGCTAACCTAGTAACCCAATTATTATTATTATAATTATTTATTATTATATATTATATAATAATATTAGTATTATATTATATAATATTATTATTTATTATTATTTATTATTATTATTGTATGTAGTATAAAATTGCTGTAAGCTGTCAATATTATTTAAACGACGGTTATGAAAATTAGTCAGACACAATAACAATGATAATCCTCGCAAAACAGACGGTTAAACAGTAGGACCCTTTGCCGACTTTTGTATTATTATTATTATTATTATTATTATTATTATTAGTAGTAGTAGTAGTAGTAGTAGTAGTAGTAGTAGTAGTAGTAGTAGTAGTAGTAGTAGTAGTAGTAGTAGTAGTAGTAGTAGTAGTAGTAGTAGTAGTAGTAGAGAGTAGTAGTAGTAGTAGTAGTAGTAGTAGTAGTAGTAGTAGTAGTAGTAGTAGTAGTAGTAGTAGTAGTAGTAGTAGTAGTTCGGTAGTTTTCTTCTTTTAGCGATTGAAGACACTCTTAAATATTTTCTTTCAGTTTCCAGAATCATTCCAAAACTCTCCCTTCGCTCAACCGGTCTTGTAAAACAGCAAACCTCCAAATTTTGCTGACACATTTTCAAAGAATGAACGCAAAAGACGCTGCTTTAGCGCTGAATTGCATTGTAGGAAATTAACCAATAATTTCACAACAGTGACCATAACTAAATTTAGCTCATCACAAAGTTTTCAGCACAGAGCTGCTCTTTTGCAATGGCAACAGTAAGTAATTAGCCTCACTGCCCATGGATGTTGACTATTGCCTGGCTGATCATATACCTTTCCCATAGCTATTTCAAGAAAGGCTGAGCGCCTAAGAATAAGCACTTAAGCAGCTATTGTTGTGCTGCTTTCCAAGACGCTATAGAAATCCACGAGATTTTACTTTACTTTTTTACTTTAATTAATTAAGCCAATATTACGAGCTCAAAATTTTTCAGACACAGAAAGCTGTGGCGGTCCACAAGAAGCGTCCTCGCGGTCCGGATTGTGGACCGCGGACCGCGGTTTGAGTACCCCTGCTTTAGAGTTTCTCTTCGATCCTAACTCTGTGCTCATTCGATCTTAATGCGCACCATCATGTCTAGATGGTATTCCTCTAATTCAGTGTTTCCCAAACTGTGGGTCGCAACCAAAAATTGTCATTTTCTAACCAATATCACAACGTCCCAAGCCTTGTAAGTTGCAAGAGGGCTTAGGTTTTAAGAAATTTATATTCCTGCCATCCTCTATACACAGTTTAGACTATATTAAAATGATTAGTGTTTTATGCAACTTTTATCCAATTTTAGTCGACAATAAGTTTGCAGGGTCACGGCATGTTACAAAACCGCTGACGTAAGTCGCACAGTTTCAAAAAGTTTGGGACAACTCTGGCCTACAGTACTTTTGAAAATTAATCTTTTTCGCCATAACGCCAGGAAAGCGTATCCTATCATTTTGCTGTGAAAATCTGCTAACAATAGGAAATCTATTGCACTCTTGGAATACGCCTGACGGTTAAGCGATTTTGCCTTATTTATAGGATTTTTAAGACGCGTAACAAAGATATGTTCATGGAAACATTTTAAAAGAGAAAATTTTCAAGAAATTTCAATATTTTTCTCCTTTTGTCTTATTTGGCAAATTACGAATAATATTTTACCTAATGTATTTGCTACATTTTTCTTTTGAATTGAATCAGAGTTTTTGTTTTGCCATTTATTAGAAACTCAGAAGATTCCTCTCAACCACCATTCGCCAGATGGCGTAATGCATTTTAAAAATATTTCATGTTATTATTAGGGTCGCGGCACGTTACAAAATCGCTGAAGTAGGCCACAGTTCCAAAATATTTGGGGACCCCTGTTCTAATTGATTCCTTCTCTTGTTCTTCAACATATTCATTAAGCTAAATTATGATTCACAGTTTGCGCTGAATGTCAGACATGTTCTTCTTATATCCATTCGATTTGCTAGATCTTGAAATCAAGGGCAACCACCAACTCTTAAATGAAGTCGCTGTTCTTTTTAATTTTAAACATAGGCGTGCATTTCTATTAAGCCTCTAGGCTAAAGTTCCCCCCTTATTGAGAGGTTACCATAAGGAATGGGGAAGGCACAGGGCTCGACTTCCCCACTTTTTCTTCCAAGCTTACGTCAATCATTTTAGATCTCTATTTTAAGACATTTCGATCGCTGGCTTTCAGTTCTTTTAATTTCATCGATATTTAAATAAAAGACCTTTTGCCCAGAGTCTAGAATAGTAGTAGAAAGCGTGACTCTTTATCAGTAAGTACGCGTAGTATATGAAAGCAATGGAAAATGCAAAAATGTGTGCGCTCTATTTTTTCCTTTGTGCGCGTGCCTTGCAACCTCTGCGCGCGCCCTAACGTGCACCACTTAGAGGTAACATTGCAAACGACTGGTGCATGTTTTCTGTTACAGACTGATTTCTGAAGTTGAATTCAGTCGTACTAAGTCTGAAAACGATGACGACTCTACAAGTCATCCAGTTGATGTGTTCCATCTCATCCATCGATTTACCACCACCTGGAAGGCAGACATTTTCCCAGTTCTCTTCGATTCGACTGCAGTGGAATGTAAATATCAAGAATTTCTGTTGGAAAGTTTATAAAGAGACAAATTGATTGCAAAATAGGCGCAGAATTCAACAAAATCGGTACTGTATATCAAACCAATTTCAAAGTCAGACCGTCTTGACAATAATTGTTTCATTAAACTTTCTCCAAAAATCTGTTCCTGGTTTATATTTAGCGAAATACTTTATTATTACAGGATGTACGACCTCTTGCCATAAGACAAAATTGCTTCATTCCCTATTATAACACAGACTCCTATAATAATTGAAGCAGTGACAGACTGCATTTATTAGGCTACAGACCATAATAGGGGATATTGAGTCCGTACATCCTCTTTTTGTGATAATTAAAGTTCATTTTAGGACCGATCAAATTCTGGTCCGGTTATTGCACGTACCATGTAATTTGTGAAAAGAAACCTACCCACATGCCTTTGCAACCACTGACACTAATCGCACGTCTTTATAAGTTTTCGTAGGATTTTACACGTATGATTTAAGCCTCTCTCTCTCTCTCTTTGTCATCTTTGACTGTGTCCAGTCGTTGATTCCGAAACGATTTCTCTCCACTTGTCTCTGTTGCTCAATTTCAGTTCCTCCAGAGTCATCCTATTTCTTTCCAGTTGTTTTCCCCTTCTTAGCTTGGATGTACCACCGTTGTTGAGACAAAATTGCTTATTCAGTCCGTCCATCTTGTTCTCTGTCGTCCTTGACTTTATTACCCTTCAGACCAATTATGATAGTATGCTATTTTTGGATAATTAAAGTTCATTTTCCATTCCGATCAAATATGCCCCAGCCATTCCATTCTTTTCTTTCTTACGGTGTTACTGACGAAGGGTGATTTAAGCCACTCTATAGCAAAGACTAGTGACACTAGTCCATCAAAACCAAGGCTCAAATCAATACATAGTCTATGTTGCCACAACGCAGCAGGTAAATCTATTAACATCAATGCTCTTACTTTACCGATATGTAAATACCATGGACACCTTAAAGTAAGATGTCTATGGTAAATACATATAATCTATAGATATATATTTGTAAGTAAGTCTATGTATAGAGCGCCAATATATCCATTTCGTTCTTGTGTGCAATTGCAAGAATATATTCAATCAACCAATCAATCATTTATTTATTTTTCTTCACAACAATGATAGAATAGCCTATAAGCCCTATATAACATTGAGTAGTATAACATACAAATTCAGAAATTCACTTATAAATAGATGCTCATGAGTTTACAGCTGGTAAGATGTATTTGATAAATGGGTCAACCTAAGTCCTAAGGGTTATAAACCCGTCCGGTGGTCGACTCTGAGTAGTTAATGAGTTAGTAGTAAAAGATGGACACTTACTGAAAGTTTAGTCATTACTAAGCACTAGTTACATAGCTCCTAGTTAATGTTAATTGATTAGAAGAAAGTAAATTAAAAAGTAAATTAATCAAATTTGTTAATTAGTTTTGTTGAATTAAGAGGTATTTTTAGCTTTATTAAATAATGAAGGTGAAGTAGGTTTTTAATTCATTAGGAATGCTGTTCCAAATTCTTGGTCCTCGAAATTTAATAGTAAATAGTCTTTTGTTAGTATAGGCAAACGGGAGTATATTCAGTAGCCTATTATGAAATTTACGCACGTCAAAAGATTTGTCAATAAAAATATTGTGCCATGAAAAATGCAAATTTTTGCGCTCTGAAATAATAGCATCAGTAAGGCTGGATTATCTTTGATATAAATTATATAAGATACAGTAAGTAGAAATTATCAATTGGATGCTTCTCGGGTTGGTTCCATCTCTTTATGTTTGATGCAGCGACAGAATTTGCCAGCCAGCCTATCAAGAGTAGAATAATAAGAATATTATCTTTTTTATTGTCAGTAGCATAATATTATTTATGTGGGAGAGACGCATGATTGAAAAATCTACTCCATTTAGACGCGAAAACTCTCCTGCAATCTGTGGAGTCACTGATTCCAGAGGATGAAGACTACGAAGGAGCTAAAACATCGATCATCCGCCTTCAACATACTTACCAACTTCCAATTGACCATCTCATTAATGGAACTGTCTTGGATCGAAAGACGAAACCTATGACTCAACAGATGGCAGTAGATGTTGCTGCCTATGCACTCCACCGGAGGCTTCATAATGATGCCTTGAACTGGTTGGGCCATGCATGGGATCATCTTGTTCCACCGCTCGTACCTAGGCAGGAACTCTGTCACATCGCGGCAAAAGCCCATGCGATGGTAGGCAACAGACTATTCATCTGAGTTGGGGGAACTTTGGAGCGTATGTGACTAGCAGTTAACTAAACAATAGTTGTGATATTTATATAAATTTCTGTATCTTCATGGAGGCACATCTCGGGTATCAGTTGTGTATTCACTTTCAACTGGAAAGCAGTAATTAAGGAGGTTGAAATCCATCTGAAAGCCATGACTGCAGTGGCGTGCAGATGGGGCGGAGAGGCGGTTGCTTAGGATGAAAACGTGCAAATTCCTGTTTGCTAAATCGTTGTGGAAGAAATTGGTGTTCAATATCATTATTAGGCCTAATCCCGATGGAAAAGATGTATTGAACAACAAATCGATTGATGTTACATCCGTACCTGTCTGCGCTAGAAATTACTGATGTGAAGTAAAATTGATTGCGGACAGAACGATGTTATGTTCTTAGCTCGAAGAACTTATCTTTCTCAACTCTTTGCTTGTTATAGAAGTTTGAGATATCCTTCACCAAATGTAAACAAATACACTGTAAAGTAAATTTCTACGGCCGCAATCTAATTGCTGACATCACTAAAGGATATGTTTTCATTCTAAGCTTTAAGCCTGTATTTCTCTGGCTGCCTTGATTACAGTGTAATTCTATTGTTGTAAGGCTGTTGTAACAGTCATAGTGACCTTTTTCATTACTGAAATGTTACACTCATATTTATTTCCTTTGTATACTGTAATCAGAAAGGCGACATGTCAAAGGCTTCAGAGTACGCAAAGTGTGCACATGAACTAGGCGAGTATGAGTCTAGAGTGAATTAAAATAGTACATGTCTGTAATGTAATCTTACTTAAAATATTACTTGATATAATACACATCTGTCATGTCACATGTGACATTCATTCTCGCGCGGTAATCTCCTCTTCTGGAATTTATTGCCGGATAGCATGTTGTCCGTCACTTTTTTTTGGAGAGTTCGAGAGAAATTAAAGACGTATCTATTCAACAACTCGTTTCCACGCTCCTTGTAAAGCGCCTTTGACTTTGGCGTCAGCTTAGTCGTCGCCCTTGACGTCATTCGGTTCTTTCCCGTTATCCGGACCCCAGTAGAGGGATGGTGTACACGGTACAGTAGTTGGCTAGAGAGGCGTTAGGGTTAGGGATATGGTTAGGGTTAGGTTAGGGTCAGGATTAGGGTTAGGTTAGGGTCAGGGTTAGGTTAGAGTCAGGTTCTTCACTGGGGTCCGGATAACGGGAAAGTACCCGTCATGCATATCTGCGCGAATTTAGCATTGAATAAATATAGAGATGACGTGTATTGGACAATTTATTTTGTCGTGTTCTATGTTAAGATCCAGACAATAGTCGGTATGCGAAGGAGGTTCCCGATGAGACAAAGAATGGTGGATTGCCTTGGCCTGTGGAATACGAAATAGATAAAAGGCTTTGTCGAGAATTCTTGCTCGATGTAAATATATTGCCTACCAGTGGCTTAGCCAGGATTTCCGGAGGGGTTGGTTTTGATCATAACCAACTTCGAAAAATCTTGACAAGCAAAAAAGCTCGTTACCTTACATCTTTACATTCTGTAGCGCTTGCAAATTTACAAATTATTTTGGGTCGGCAAATAAAAATGTCTGGAGAGTGGAGACACATTATAAACACTTTTCGTCGGCAGCCAAGGGGGGTTTAACTCTCAAGCGCCCCTTGGCTACGCCGTTGTTACCTACACTTCGAATCATGTCGTTATATTAGAATCTTGTCAGATATCGAAGAACTATTTCGCATCAACTTCAGCATGTCAGAATATGCAGGTCGGCTGTTGGCAATATTATCTTGCATTTGCGCATGCGAGCCGTTATTATTACAATATTACAATAACTCTGCTGTACTCAACTTCTAAAAGCGCCATAGAATCCATGAAATTTTACCTACTTAGAGGCACGTCGGAACGAATTTTTAGCAGGGGTGCGGATTTTCAGGGACGTAGCTAAAAATAATCAAAACAAACCTGGCAAGCAAAAAAGGTCATCACACATCTTTATGTTCTTTAAAATTTTGACAAGCACAAAATTAAAACAGTCTCATCTTCGAGGGGGTGCAGCTTACCCCTAATTTTTTCCAGGGGGTGTGGCCGCACATCTGCACCCTCCACCACTTCTTACGGGTCTGCCTACACTACCTATTCTTTTATTCTTTGTTTGATATTAGAAAACGCGGCGTAGATTTTCTTAAACAGCAACTACTGTACGTTGCTTTCCCACGGCAATGCGAACGACTTATCGTAAGTCAAGAAATGTCAACGTGTATTTCTGATCTAGGGTCACAGAAGAGAATCGAGCAGCGCTGAAGCGATGTGTGTTTGGGAACGAGGAAGAGTGGTGCCTTTTATGAGAACGAAAGTGGAATACCTGAATCGGTCACCAGATGTCGTTCTTTTCCATGATTTCATTACTGACGAAGAAGCCACCAAGCTCATTCAATTGGGATCCTCAAAGGTGAACTATTAGATTTCATAAGAGTCTATAATAGACATCTCGTGGGATGACCAATGCGATTGCGATTTACTGAACAGTATTAAATAACTCTCGCAAACAATTGCACACTATCGCTAACTGCGATACTTTGGCCACGTAATGAGAAACAGCAATGATACAGCATTTACGGTTACTTGCATTACCGTGTCTAGAGCTGTACCGATTGCACATTTTGCCGATTGTTCCGATTACCGATTGTTCCGATTGTCAGACAACCGATTGTCTTACCGATACCGATTGTCTGTCTAAATCTCCAAATCGGGTATTTTAATGATCATGCACTCAAATAATATACCATAAAGGTGCAGCGTAAAAGTACATGTCTTCAGACTTCGACATGCAGGTGCAATTCGAGACCTGCCAAGAGACTCAATACAGAATGTGTGTTTAATCATTAATGAATATGATTTTGTCATTAATACTGTCTTATTATGTCAAATTTTAGATGTCTATATTCACGTTGTAATCTACAATTTTATATCTGAAATTGTGATTATGAAAGTATTCATTCATTAAAATTTAAAACACAAGTGGTAGTCAGATAGAAGTAGGCCCTAACTTATTTTGTACAAACTCCGATGGCCAGTTTCTTCTTTTTCTATCGATTCTTTTTGAAAGTTTGTGTATGCATCTACGTGCTTGCTTCTCAAGTGCTGAACCAAATTTGATATATTAAAGCCTTTGGTTTCATGACCACTTCGAGAGAAAGTTGATTTGCAATGTTTGCAAATGGCTTTACAGCTGTTCAGCGGACTTGTAGTGAAATAAATCCAAATGCAGCTCGTCTGTTGTTTCGACATTTGTATTTTTACGCAGATATTTTATTTATTATTTGAGTCAAATATATGTAACGTATATCCTATTTAAGCTGTTATATAACTGTATGCATTAATGTATAAACTGAAATTCGTATTAGACCGGTCGACAACATGCGAGTTTTGAAATCAAACTGGCAGCCCCATCCACTGTCACGTAAGCCCATCTTGATTGACGTATGTCTCCGCCAGAAAGACGCTAATGTTGAAACTTTAAACGTCGACACGGGCAGTTAGCTTTTGAGACTAGTAGGTTGTAACAAGCGAAGCTACCCTAACATTCAAATCATCTAATGCATCTGAGTAATTTCGACGAAGTCAGATAAGATCATCGGACCTAATCGTCTCCGACCGAGGGTGAAGAGATGCCGACGAAGTCAGGTCGGACGCTAATCGTCTCTGAGTCTCCGACCGATGGTTAACAGATGGCATATCTGACAATCTGGTCTGACATTAACTGACCCCGACCGACTATCGAATGAAGGATTCAAGATAAGGCGGCCCTCCCTCGTCCCTCCCTCCATCGACAGTTCTACGAGCTCACAGCCGCCACCGACCCCCAGATGGCGCTAGCACCCCCCCAAAGGAAGCGACCAAGGAGTCTAGACTCCCAGAGGGCGACACTCACCAGTCACCACTCACTCGGGCCTACGGCACCCAGAAAAAAATAATCGGTTCCCCATAACCGATTGTTCCGATTACCCTAATAATCGGCCCGAATACGATTATTAACGATTACTCGGTATCGGTGCCGGATTGGCTCCCGATTACCGAGTGTTCCGATTGTCTTCATAATCGGCTCGATTGTGAATGTTCCCGATTAATCGGTACAGCTCTAACCGTGTCATTCTCATGACGAATTACATTGGATTTTGTTAAAGCGCTTCTTTCTCTGTTTAAAGGACGGGAAACTTGTCATTTTTCTCGCACCATGTCCATCGACTGCGAATTCTCAAGAATCGTTGCAATTCATTTTAGCAGTTTTAGAAATAATTTTAGCTTAGTGTCCAACTTACGAAAAGTCATGTCCTGGTGTTTCTATTGTGCGGTCGTTCTTCTCTTTGACATTAAGGAAAAGTTACTCTTATGCATATAAGTTAATAATTAACTAATCAAATTCAAAGGTCGTTGTCATTCATGGTTATTACCTCTTTCCGTCAGTAGTTGAAGAATACGTTATATCATGAATCAGACATTTCCAGGCAGTTCTTCCTTTCGATGCTTTTGTTAAGTCAGAGTACTAAGACTCTAAAAGACTACGTGGTCGTATTTAGGTTTGATGCTGCTGCGAAAGCATTCGAGCAAATGGCGAGTGTATCGTGCATTTACGTTGTCATAGTTAAATCTCGTAATCTCCGAGTGGGTTCTAGGACGATTGCCCAGAGAACGATTGATGATCACAGCGGACTTTTGACCACGGGACGATTGACCAGCAGTGGTCAAACATCTGCTGTGGTCAATCGTCCAATGGTCAACAATCAGCTGTGGTCAATCGTCCAGTGGTTAATCGTCCTATGGTAGATCGTCCTATGGTCAATTGTCCTGTGGTCAATCGTCCGCGTACCTGTTGAGCGCAGATAGGTACGATGGATTCATCCGAGCGTGTTTTTAATGCGCAGGTGAGGCGGGCAGAAGTAGCTTACCATAGGAATGTGGAACAACACGTGTCGGAAATGAGAGTTGGAAAAATGTAAGTCAATCCGTAAAATTGCCGAGCAATCCAATTGTAGAGAACTCAAAATAATCTCAAATTTCACGAATATGACCTGTCTTTAAAGGTAAATTACGGCCTATCAAAACAATAGAGCTACTTTTTCAATACTTTGTACATGAGTCACTCTTGACAATTTGCTATTTTAGCCAAATTTATACCTGTAGTTCTATAAAAAAATTAATTACTCCATATGGCAGGATTGAGAGAGGAGAACGAAGAAAGAGAGAGTTCTGGATTGTAGAGACATATTTTATTGGAATATTTTCAAGAAATAAAGCAAAGTCCGACTTTAAAATTAATTACTGGAGATAGCGATCAGCTAAACTAAGAGACTTACTTGCAATACGGCAATTTATATCTATTGGAAGCACGTCAAACGCACTATTAGAATGACGCCAAAAGTGTTGAAATTGATTGATCGATTGATTGGTTGGTTGGTTGATTGATTGATTGATTGGTTGGTTGGTTGATTGATTGGTTGGTTGGTTGATTGATTGATTGCTAAACTAATTGTCATTTCAAGTCTGTTAAATTTTAGAGCAAAAAAACAGCAGAGAGACAGGCTGATAGCTTCGAATGAGATGGTTCCGTTCTTGTTAGGCTGTTAGCGTTGTGTTATTGCAACGTGGGTGATGGCCAAGGCCGGTATAAGGTTAGTTGCTGTAGGTTAGGCTTAGTAGGGTTAGGGTTAGTTGGGTTAGGGTTAGTTGGGTTAGGGTTAGTTGGGTTAGGGTTAGTTGGGTTAGAGTTAGTTGGGTTAGGGTTGTGTTGATTACCTTGATATTCTCTTGAACAGCTATTTCGCGTACGATGACATTGAGGGACCTCTCATACAGAAACTCTCCAGGCGTGCAATGGAATACACTGGCCTAGAAATCAAGCACCCCTCCTCAGAGCCACTTCAGGTACGTAGTAAATTTTTCACCTTATTCGGCTAAAATTAAGATTTTTAACAACCTGGAAATATCGCCAAGGAATTACCAGCAAAGGTGTGATTTTATAAGATCCATACCGAAAAGGGAAAGTGAAATCCACCGATTAGGTTAAGATTAGAAAAGATTAAAACATCATCTTTTTTACCTGGCCTATCCACCATAGACTGTCACTCGTTGACTGGCCGGATACACTGGATTTGACCTGGATCTTTAATTATTTGGATTTGGTGTGCCATCGGTTGATGTTCCTGTGCATTATAAAGTGGCGCTATAGAAGTTTAAGATTAGATTAGATTCTCATTACTTATTGGTGCTGTTATTAATTTACGTCAATTAATTTGGCAAGCATATCCAGTAGATGATCTTGGTCAATGTATGTGATCGTCGCAAAGTCGCAAAAGCATATAGTTGCTGCAGAAATTAATGTAATAATCTTACTGTAGCATATCTGAATTCTGGCTAAGTAAAAAGCTGTCGTAGTCTAGAATATTAAATTGTGAGCCATTTATTTAATCCAACAAATTTCGTAGATGATTTTTGCACTATTTTGTAACCCTTGTTTTTCCAGCTTTCTAATTACGGAATGGGAGGACATTTTGGTGCCCATTACGATCATGATTCAGTTAGTCTGTTTTTTGCTATTAGTCAGTTAATTTATAGTTCTTTTAAAACCATATATTCAGAAATACTCCAGTAAGGTAATACATATACGCGTATTCTTCTTGATTTACTTACATACAGTAAAGCGCATTCTAATCGAAAACAGGACTCGATTTATGGATGATTGATATAGGGACTGTGCTCAAATTTGTAAAGTCACATCGATTTTCGCATCAACCAAAGTAGTTTCGTCATCAATTAGTGAGCCCAGGCAGTGGCGTCATTTCACACTTTTCTTGGGGGCGATAAATTTTTTTTGCAAATTTTTGACAAATTTTTGGCAAATTTTCGCAAATCTTAGGCATTTTTGCAATTTTTTTGCAAATTTTGAGCAATTTTGGCAAATTTTATGGCCTATGTTGAAAAATTTGCAATTTTTTGATATTTTTTGGCAATTTTGGCATTTTTTTGCACATTAATACATTATAAATTAATATTTTCATTTCCTTGTGGGGGCCACGGCCTCCCCAGCCCCCCAAATGACGCCTCTGAGCCCAGGTAGGTGAAGGATTTGACGGCCTCCACTGTATTCCCTGTCACTAGCACTGCTTTCGATGTTTCACATGACGGGATATTCGTCTGGATCTTGGTCTTATTCCAGTCGATTTCCAGACCAAACTGTCGTTCCTTGATGGCGAAGGCAGCTATGCTCCAGAAGTCACCAGGAAAATTGGAATTGCCCTGAGCTGCTTCGCAAGACTGAACCGACATTTCAGGCGCTCTAGTATCAAACTCCGAACCAAGACACGCATCTATGCCTCTTGCATCCTACCAGTACCACTATATGGGGCAGAGACGTGGACGCTGACATTAGGTGCATGTCATCATTGGTGGTTGCGTCGAATCCTGCGACGCTCGTATACAACACACCACAAACGCTGAGGTATACAGTGGGACAGGAGAGAGTCCAATCTCGAACAGGATCCGCAGTAGGAGACTGCAGTACTCTGGACATGTTGCTATACAGCCGACCCAGAGCAGGGCCACGCCCGAACCCTCGATGACATCATTCATGGGTTGCCAAAGACCTGGAAAAGACCGGCGTGTAGGTCCAAAACTACTTGGACTAGAACAATCGAGAAAGACCTAGTCCCACACAACTTTGGCCTTGCCACGGCATGGAAGCGGGCACATGACAGAGAGTTATGGCACCGGACTCTGGAAACAGCAACGCTCCACCACTAGTGGGCATGCTAAGAAGAAGAAGAAGAAGAAGAAGAAGAAGAAGAAGAAGAAGAAGAAGAAGAAGAAGAAGAAGAAGAAAAAGAAGAAGAAGAAGAAAGTAGTTTGCTGCCTCTCAATGTCAGATCCATTAAAACAATCAAATAAGTTTCGTAGCCAAAATGATCTGAACGCTTCAGGGAAAAAAAGAACATCGGCATCCCACAAAATTTAGTTTTGCTGTGTGCTAAGGTGCGGTGGTCAAAATATTACTCGACATATTCCATTAGTGATTCAATAACTACTTTGTTCAGTTTCAGATGGCATGTGCATATATACTTTCTAGTCTATCGCAGCAAACCAATTAGGTGTTGGAACGGTAGGCTAAAGGAGCGGGTTCAAGCCCCGTTAGAGCCCCTACGGGCAATAATAGCTACTTAGCCACTTTAAATCACGCTATAGTTTATGCTTTGTACGATCTGACCATCTGATGACGCTCGACAATAGTTTTATGACTGAATGTAACAAAGCCAGATTATATTGCCAAGGCAGATTATATGGCCAAGGCAGACTCGAGTTTTTGGTCGTTCTACCTTTCTTTGTCTGATTGAGTTAGGCTTAAAGCTTTATTGCTATTTTTAGACTCGAGATAAGATTCCCCCGGCGAATCTGAAGGCATATAGCACTGCTAAGCTAAACAGAATAGCAACGCTAATGATCTATGTGAGTACAGTTCATATTTACCTCAGGACATATGATATTGGCCAAGCAAAATATATTGATTTCTTTGTAAATGTAAATAAATCGATGTAGATAGTAATGCCCCTTTTCTAAATATTCATTCTCTCTCCTGCCTAGAACCAACTTTCCACAATATATATATATATATATATATATATATATATATATATGTGTGTGTGTGTGTGTGTGTGTGTGTGTCAACAAGATATCACTTTGTGACAGAGTAGCGTCATTTTACTACTTCTAATTCTTGTACATTATTGTTATTTACTTGTAATTCTTGTGTCATGCTGTAATTTTCTCGCAGCTAAACAACGTCGTGGCCGGTGGAGCAACAATATTTACTGAGCTCAATCTCGGAATAAGACCCGTTAAGGTAGTTTGAAATACAGAAATACAAAAAACAATGCCTTGTCTCTCATTACATGACTGCAATGGAAAACATGAATCGTCATTCGCCATTGCCATTTTAGAGCCTTTTTTGTTGCATTTTCTGGTTTTATTTAATGATTTTGACTAATTCCTTTTGCCCTGTATCACTACGCTGGCGACCATGGATCTCCACGCCTCCCTGTCGTTTGTAGATTGTATTAGCTCCAGTTGCCTTTTCCTTATGGTCTGCATCAGTTTTTGTTCGTGTATTTGCCCTCACCAGGATTCCTTGGTTAGTTTTTTCTCCGTCCATGGTACCTTCAGCAGCCTCCTCAAGAGCCACGTTTCTACTGCTTCCAATTTTTCTTAATTGGTCTAGAAATGGTCCATGTCTCTGCTCCGTTTAACCAGTTTCACAAGGCATGCTATAAGACTCGTATTTTAGTATCCACTGACGTTCTCCTGCTCGTTTATATGTGCTTTAGCTCTGCAAAAGCTGATTTAGCCATGGTTGTTCTTGCTGTTATATCTTTGTCACTTTTCCAATCACTAGCGATCCAGCTTCCTAGGTACTTGAATGCATTTACTTGATGTATCAGAAATGTCCGCCTTACTTAATAGAAGCCTTGACAATGCAAGCAACATAATTACATCTTAGCAGGAATTCTCCAGGTGCACCTATCTTAAGTGGAACGGAGGCTGCTATTATAATTAGCATGGGGCGAATTGAGGCTGAGGCTGAGTATATTGTGGTTTTTAACAGGTGTTGTTTAAGTACATTTTCTATAAAATACGCTTTTTGATTGGTCAATCATTCTAGCAACTATAGAAAGCAGAAGAATGTTTCCAAGATGCTGAAATAGTTTGCATTGAACAGAGGACGTCATATGACGTCTCCAGCGCCTTGCAGTATTAAAATAAGGACGTCAATTGACGTCCCAGCGCTCAATAATGTTAACAATATGACTTGGACAAGAACGACAGTTACTCGCGTCAAACTGTTCTAGAAATTTCCTTGTATAGGCTTCTTGACTGATTTTGATTGACTCATCCGACTGCTGATTTATTTCAATACCAAGAAAGTATGTTGCAGACTTTGCAGTAGTTCTTAATTCTGCTCTTAGCTCCATTTGAAACTTTTGTAATTTAGTGATAACTATTTTTTTGAAGAATGCGGCCGTATTCTGGTACAATATGAAGAAGTCAGGATATACAGAGAAAAAATCAATGCACGCTGGATGTCCGGTACTCACAGGAGAAAAATGGGGTTCGTACATCGTTTCAATGGGACACTTTCAGTAAAGTTCTACAATTATATGTGGTGTTCCAGCCACTGATAGATTATTATTAGCATTGTTAAATGTCTAACTGTATAATTGTATATTTGATGTATTACTTTGATTAGTTTATGTAGGCCTATATTGCTACTAAACTAAGCTAGTTTAAACTGGCTGTGTCTAAATTGAGCATTGAGTATCAGAGACGAAGATCTGTCAGCCTATAGGAAGCAGGCAGCAGAGGATTGGGTTTCGGTCCCAGAATAATAAAATAATAATATCGAGAACGGCCAACAATTTTATTCCTCTCGATCTCTCCTTTACACTTTTCACATCGGCCATCAGCTACAAGACCAAAAATTAAAATCAGCTCTACAGTTACTAAAGCTATGTGAACTTTTACCAATATGTCATTGTACACAAATTATATATATATGTATATATAATTGTATATATATATTATATATATGTATATGTATATTTGAAGATGGCTATATAAATATATATGATGTTAATTGTATAAATATATATGACGGTAATATCTATTATTATTTATGAACCTGGTCTTAAATTTGGAGAATCGTCTATCATAGAATAAGGCATTTGATGATTGGGGTAATACAAATGGCGCTATAAAAGTGCATACGTATACTATTATAGACATATTTATAGATATAGATACACTCCATAGACCAGTGCGGGCCCGTCAGAGAACCGAAGGGTTAGCGCCTTCAGTTTTACATAGCAACGGCTGAATGAGGGCCGTTGCCAGCCTTTCCCTTGCCGCCTTTCCTTCCACCGAGTTAACACCCGATGTACCAGAGATGTAGTCAAGACCAGCAGTTCCGAGACCAAGACAAGACCAAAACCTCTACAATCAAGACCAAGACCACTACCATTGAGACCAAGACCACTACCATCGAGGCCAAGACCAAGGCCAAGGCCACCTAATGACATAATGCAAACAAATTTGCTGACTAAATTACTGTACACATACTTGCAGATGGAGCGTTCAACTCTTCTGTACCAATAATATATATAATATATACATATATATATATAATTACATATGTGTGTACATATATAAGTCTATACGTGTATATATATAATTACATAATCCTATTAAGGTGACGATAGTGAGTGACATTGAGGAGGAGGACAACGATGACAATGATTAATTACAATGGTTACTGATGATGATCTTCAATGTGTTATTTAACTTTGTAATATCCTCTGCTTATATTATGCTATGTAGTGGCCAATAAGTGGTTTCGGGAAAATGGACAGGAATTCCGAAGGCCTTGTGGACTGACGATTTCCCAATGAACAGCGCCTGAATTAATGTCGTTCAAAATCCGTCTCGCAGATTCGCTCCTTTATTTAATTTGCGAAACTAAGGTTGCGTCTCAGCTTTAAGTTTGGACTTCATATATTGCATTAGGCCCCTACTGAAATGAATTTTGTGAACTGTACTCCGGTTTTAGAAAATGTCTGTATTTTAAAATACCAAATGCATAGAAAGTCTTAAAGTTTAACGTCCAACTTATATTTATCATTGAAAAATCTTTGCTGTTGATTTATATGATAATTACTGAGACTATTACGATTATTTGATGTGACTAAATAATTATTATAGGTCTCAGTGACTAGACAGCACAACAACATTATGCAAAATATATTATTATTATTATTATTATTATTATTATTATTATTATTATTATTATTATTATTATTATTATTATTATTATTATTATTATTATTATTATTATTATTATTATTATTATGATAGAGGGCGCTGAACGAGCAGCCCGTGGGTGATTTTACACCTGCAAACTATCGCATCGTTTTCGAGTCTTCTCGATCTTTCGTTCCGGTTTCTGGCAGCGTTTCTCTTTCAAACTGCCTCGTCGTCTGAGTGAACGCGCTAGACAGCTGTACAAACGTGGAGAGGCGTCGTTTTCAACTCAAAAAATTAGGGTCGTGGTGGGCGTTCCCAGCCGTCATTCGGGACAGCGTCAGTCGCCAGAGGGCCGTCGAACAACAACGTCGAACAACAATAACAACGTTGGTTTTGTGTCCTCTCGGATTGTCCTCCTTCCGTTACTGTTACTTTACTGTGTAGAGGTCTTTGTGTCATAATTTATATTATTGCGCAGTCAGGCGGTGATGGCCATTTCCTATGGTATCTCAAGTTTTAATAAAGCTAGGCTTACCTATCTCTATCATGTCATTTATCATGTCATTTATCATTTCATTTAACAATTATCATTTGATTGCTGCTGGAAACAGCAATATTGAGTCATTGACAATGCTTTAACAATGAAAAAAGACAAAATAGGACGGAACATACAATAAATTAGAATATTTTAAATGCTACTTTGCGTCGGTTTCAAAATTTTCCGCACACGAAATTTTTGTTGCAAAACTCCCCTCACGAGTTTTCGATTTTGCACGTGAACCAGCAATCCTTAGAGGGAACACTGGTTGTTACCACTCTGATAAATTTCCGCACCGGTTGCAAAACAGTAGGGATAATAATGACATCTATATGGATTATCGTCTATGGGAATTCATTTTTCTTCTGAAATCCAGACGCAGACTTAGGCTACCAATTTAATATGAATGTCTTACACCAGTATGTAAGAGACCTTTGAGGCCTGTACCATTTTATTAAGACACTGTACAGATATTGGCTCTTTATGTGTGAGGAATACTCAAGAAAAATGCTTATCGTAATAATAAGAACACGAGCAATGATGCAGTTTCGAATCTTAATGTCGACATCTGATGCTGAATTGTAAATGTTTATAGCGTTCAAAAGAGCCATTATATAAATGAATTGAAATCCCGAATTTCACAGCAGATATTCTAGAACGGTGTCATGTTACTGAATAGTACTATTATAGCGTACTCACTGGCTCACAAGGCATACATTGCTCTGTGGAGTTCATAGTTTTTGTCCATAAATAAGCTATAAATACAAGTATGCAATGTCTTTATGGATCATCATGTATGCCTTACAGAATGATGCTGCATGGCAATTAATTGGCAAGCGTCACCACTATGTTTGCGCGTTAATGTTTTCACATGCACTGTATAGTATCATTGCCACGTCACCCCAGTAATAGCTGACAGATCAAGCTGTAGAATTTGGCCTAGAATAGGCTATTTTTGTCACGTAGGGATGATGATCGGGTCATCCTATGGTATATGACAGTTATCATTTTTGTATTGGAACACAATGACATTTGCGTCAATCATTCTGCTTGTCCTGATTTTTGCGTCAAGATGTCAAAGAGGGTTTCCGAAAGATGTGTTTGCGTCATCCGCTCATCTGAAGATGCTGGCGATCGAAGAGAACAACTTTATCGAAGCCGTCAAGCTTTCCATCAGTCAGGAGAAGATGAAGATCCAGTCGCTCGAGAGGTCAGTGTATTTTTTTAGTCTCACATTGTTTTCTGTCACAGCGGTTTTCGCAAATGGCATATCCTACTTTTCCAACACGCCCAATTTGAGGTCGACACCCCCAAAATTTGGGAATGTCACAATGGTAAGTATACAAAATTTATATTAATTAGGCCTGGCACCCCTCAAATAAAGAAGGACACCCCTCCAACTTTTATCCTGCGATGACCTTTTTTTGCTTGTCAGACTTTTTCAGTACAGACTTCCAAACTCGGACACACCCAGTTTTTTTCTGACCACCAACCCCAAATTCACAAACCTAAAATTCTGGAAAATAACCACACACATCCAGATTTTCCCGACACCCCCCAAATTCACAATCCTAGAAATAACCCTGCATTAGCGCATTTGCTGCTTTGCGTATATTTGCGCATATTTGCGCTCTATAAATGTCCTTAATAATAATACTAATACTACTACTACTAATAATAATAATAATAATAATAACTATTAATATTATTATTCCTGGCGAGCCCCGTCCTGGAGCGTAGTCGTGTCCATAATACTAATCGAAGTTCCTCTGTTCTAATACTCAATCATTGGCCAACAACATTTCAATCAACCTGTGGGTCAAGACTCTGCGTCACGTAATGACGATTTGCCGTTAAAATCGCCAACTGAGACCATTTGAAACGCTGGGGTTGTATTTTTCCTGTTATTGTTAAAAATTTCGTTAAAATGCGCAACTACCTCAGGCTGCGAACAATTGTTACCAATAACAACGTTGTCTTACTATCATTGTCTTTGAGGATGCAATGATTCGATTAAATAATAAACTACGATTTCGAACAAATTTTTTTAGTCGTAGAACATCGTCCATTATTTTTGCGACGTAGTTTAAACCGTCTTGTCTACCAACGAAAATTAATTTTACCGTTGGACAGAGAGACATACAGATAAGGATTTTATGGGATAATTGATTATTCCTGGCGAGCCCCGTCCTGGCGTAGTCGTATAAAGGTTCGAGAACCGCTCTGTTCTATACTCGCTCTAGGCGATGATAGAGAGTTCAAATTCCAAAGTTTGGACAACTCCAAAACGCCACCACCGAAACGGTTGGAGGAGGACTCTTCTCGAAGTGTGTCGCCAAGCGCGCGACGAGCAATGGTTGACTGGAGCTTTTCGCGGAGAACTCCTGGCAGGGTTATTTCTAGGAATGTCAACTTGGGGGTGTTGGTATATTCTTGTTGGTGGGGTTCCCCTGCCCAAAAAGTCTGACAAGTAAAAGAATGATCATCCAAGTCCCTCGATTGGGGGTTTCTGTCTCAGATTGAGGGGGGTGTTGAAGTGTTTTGGGGTGTAAAAATATCCCAGACTCCCGGC
Organism: Metaphire vulgaris; assembly: GCA_018105865.1. NCBI lineage: Eukaryota > Metazoa > Annelida > Clitellata > Crassiclitellata > Megascolecidae > Metaphire > Metaphire vulgaris. The sequence continues at coordinate 9,415,782 of CM030852.1, forward strand.
GGTTGTCTTTTTTGCGGAGTCGGGTTACGAGCCCGACGTTCAGCCCTGCGATAGCCGGTAGAAGTACAGTTGTGTAGTCGGTCGCAGGCGATTGCCGGTCGGTGTAGGCGAAGAACGACGCCATATTCGGGTCGAGATGGAAGAGTGGCTCTCGTTGAGACAGGCGACCATGTCCGCTGAATACCTTGCTCTGCATCGTCGCTGTACACAACGAGACAATTTCGTCGGGCGGTGTATGCCCAGTCCTTACGTCGACGCGATCCCAGGTCACGGGGAGAGGTCACGCCATAGCGAGCACCCCCAACCACCGTCCATTTTCGTCCAGCTCGGAATAGACTTGCAGGAAACTTGCAATTGTTCGGAAAAAATTGAGCGGAGAAAGACGATTCACATCGATCACGCGGCCGCATTTGTTCGTTTTAGTAAAACCATCAATGTTTGATGGCATTTGAGCAGTAGGCTGTCTGTAGCAGTGGCGGCTCCACCGGGTGGGGAGGCAGAGGGCCCATGCCCCTATTTAGTGCCTGCCTCCCCAGTGGCCCCCCAGTTGGGACCCTATACTTAATGCTACGTACATTAAACAACAAATGGTTGGCCCCATGATTAGAATTTGCCACCCCAACGGCCCCCCACTTGCCAAATCCTAGAGCCGCCACTGGTCTGTAGTCAGCGCATGCACAGAAGAAATAAACATACATTGAAGAATTTGAAGACACATTTGCATATTCAATGTATATTTGAGTTTGTGTCAATCTCGAGGCAGGGCCGCCGAGAAGGGGCATAGGGCAAATGCACAGGAGCCCGGCGTCCTGGAGCGTGCCCGGGCCGATGAAGAAATGTATTTTTAACAGTAATAACACAAAAAAGGAGGTCGCCATGTTATATGCGCAGTGGCCCGACGAATAATAGGTAGGGGGTCCCGGGCGCCGAGGAGATCATAAACAGCGCGAAAGACGGTGACAAGCAAAAAAAGGTCATCAGGAATTTTAAGACTCAAGACTTGCCGGGGGCCCGTCGGCCCTTCTGCACAGGGGCCCGGAATTTCTCTCGGCGGACCTGTCTCATGGCCGCACTAATGATTCTATGTAGCGCATCAGTAAATCTTGTTGAGAGACAGCGTGTTGGATCTATTGGCAGTTTTATTCAGTTCTTTTCAGATTCAGCGATCGAAACTGTGCGTTTGATTAAAGCTTGATTCTAGAATGGCTAACGACCAATGTTCCCTCTAATTTTTGCAGTCGGGGTGCACATGAAATTTCTTGTGTGTAAATTTGTACATGGAAAGTCAACTTCCGTGCGCCCCGAGAATTTGTCCGAAATCTACATTACTTATTTTCTAGCAAGCTAATACGGCTCAGAACACTGTTATCGGTCAATCATTCACTTTCTACAATAATTTTCCCACCAGTTTAGAATATAAACACATGCAGTGGCGTAACCGTGGATGAAAAAGTGGGGACCCAAACCTATACTTTCCCCTTTCATATGGCGGCCTCTCCCAAAATTAGGGGCAATACCACAATGTCACGAGTCTAGGCTTAAGTTTTAAGAAATGTACGTGCCTGCAATCCTCCAATATATTAAAATAATTAGTGTGTTATTAACAGTGATGGTAGTTAACTAATTATGAAAAGTTTAACTACTTTTTTAGTTAGAAGTTTAATTAAATATAAATAGTTTAGTTAAAATGATAGTTTAACTAAAAAAATTTAGTTAATAACTAAATAGTTTAACTAAAAATTTTTAGTTGGTGATCCGAAAATCATAGTACCTTTTTAATTCCTTTCTGGGTAATTTCATTATAAGATAACTCATTATCACTGATCTTGGTCAAACAAGTGTATTTTTACACCTACGATCTTTCAAGTTGGTTACAAATCAACAAATTTAATGGTTTATTGATTTTTGATGCTGTTTCTCTTCGATCAACTTACTATGTGCCAATTCGATCCAGGACGATTCTTGATGGCCCGCCTTCAGCCTGACCATTTTTTTTTGACGTTATGAAAATCAACCTAATGCGACACCATCATGTAACTCGATGGTGTTCCAAAATCTAATTCAGTGTTTCCCTCTAAACAATGTTTCATTGCGTTACCGGATGACGTTAAAGTCTTTTGTCAAAAAGTTGTTAATTTTCCAATACCAATACCACAATGTCTTCTGAGAAATTTCGATGTAAAAAGTCTTAACAATGTTTGGAAGTACCTGTCTGTGAAGCTGCATTTTCTGGATTTAAGTTTTGAACGAAATTTACAAAACCTGCAATCTTATGAACCTCAAATGAAGAACATCTCAAATACTATCCAAAGTTTATATTAAAATCACTGAACTTTAAATTGATTAGCGTGGTTTTCCATTTAAACATTTTTTTGTTTTTAGTCGACAATTTTCTGCTGTGGCCGGGCTCTGAGTTTTTAAAGCCCCGGGTTGACAGCACTGATGTTTTGAATTGTTTTCATGAACACATACTTGATACATGAAAAATGACGTAAAAAGTTTAACTATATTTTTAGTTTAGTTAACTATTTTAGAAAGTTAGTTAGCAACTAAAAGTTTAACTACTTATTTTTAGTTGAAATTTAGTTACAGTTTAACTAATATTTTTAGTTAGTTGCCCATCACTGGTTATTAAACATTTATTAAATTTTAGTCGACAATAAGTTTGCAGGGTAACGGATGCTACAAAGCCACTGACGTAAGTCGCACAGTTTCAAAAGTTTGGGAAACCCTGGCCTATAGTACTTTTAGAAATTAATTCTTATTTCGCAATAACGGAAAGAAACGTATTCCGACCATTTTGCTCTGAAACACCGCTAATAATAGAGAATCTCGGACGAAGACTACAAAGTAGCCTGACGGTTAAGCGATTTTGCCATATTCATAAGTTTTTTAAGATGCGTAGCAAAGGTATGTTCCTGGCAAAATTTTAAGAGATAATTTCAAGAATTTTAATATCTATTTTTCTCTTTTTGTATTATTTGACAGAAATACGAATAATTCTTTCTAATATATTTGCCGCATTATTCATTCAAATTGAATCAGAGCTTTTGTTTTGCTATTTATTCAAAACTCAGAAGATTCCTTCCAACCAACGTTTCGCCAGATGGCGTATTGCCTTTTTAATATTATGTTATTATTAGGGTCGCGGCCCGTTACAAAACCGCTGAACTTGCTGCTGAAGTGGGCCGCAGTTCCTAAACGTTTGGGAAACCCTGTTCTAGCTCATTCCTTCTCTTGTTCTTCAACACATTCATTAACCCCTTAACTGTGTATTTAACTGTAACTCAATGTAAAATGGACGGATATATCCGGGATCCCCAGTTAAGGGGTTAAGCTAAATTGCGGTTCACAGTTTGCGCTGAATGTCAGACATGTTCTTCCTAAACCATTCGATTTGCTAGATCTTCAAACTGTTCACAATCAAGGGCAACCATGAACTCTTAAATGAAGTCGCTGTTCATTTTCATTTCAAACATAGGCGTAAACTTCTACGAGACCTCTAGGCTCAAGTTCTCCCATTTGCAGACGCTACCATAGTGAACGGAGAAGGTGCAGGGCTCGACTCCCCACTTTTTCTTCCAAGTTAAGGTCAACGATATAAAATCTCTATTTTAAGACATTTCTATCGCTGGCTTTCAGTTATTTTAATTTCATCGATATTTAAATAAAAGACCTTTTACCCAGAGTCTAGAATATTAGTAGTAGAATGCGTGAATCTTTATCATTAAGTACGCGCATATAGTAAACGGGAGTTTGGGCCCGTCTACTACATGGAGAACTACACGTCCACGAGTCGTTATTGATGATATTGACCGACCGGTTCACTGGGCTATCCTCTGTACTCCATATAGGGCCTAATACTCGCAAAGTTTTGATGTACGCCAGCGAGTTCAGAGGAAGCTCTCAGTTGCCCCGTACTGAGTCTTTTATTAAGAAACACTATCCAATAAGAGCTTAGCGGATATCATACAACAAAATCCCTATGTCCTATATCTAACAGACATCAGATCTAACCAATTACGAGCTACTAATACTGATTATGAGTCTTATGTTAACATTGATTGACTATAGTCACAATTATGAGGCGACTATTAAGGACCACCCCTACAACTTCTTTACTACACTTATTATATGAAAGTAATGGAAAATGAAAAAAATGTGTGCGCTCCATTTTTTCCTTTGTGCGCGTGCTTTGCAACCTCTGCGCGAGCCCTAACGTGCACCACTTAGAGGGAACATTGCTGAAACGACTGATGCATGTTTTCTGTCACAGACTGATTTCTGAAGTTGAATTCAGTCGTACTAAAGTCTGAAAACGATGACGACTCTACAAGTCATCCAGTTGATGTGTTCCATCTCATCCATCGATTTACCACCACCTGGAAGGCGGACATTCTTCCAGTTCTCTTCGATTCGACTGCAGTGGAAAGTAAATGTCAAAAATTTCTTTGCACACCCTTACTGTTTATCAAACCAATTTCAAAGTCAGACCGTCTTGACAATAATTGTTTCATTAAACTTTCTCAAACAATCTGTTCCTGATTTATATTTAGCGAAATACTTTATTATTACAGGATGTACGACCTCTTGCCATAAGACAAAATTGCTTCTTTCAGAGTTTCTGCATGCATTTCTATGACACAGGCTCCTATACAGTGGCGTAGCGTGGTCTCGTGCCGCCCATGGCTCCTGGAAAAAATGCCGCCCCAACCTGCTCCTATTATAACTGACAAGCAAAAAAAGGTCATCGCCGCTGAATTTGCCGCCCCCGTCATGTGTGCCGCCCATCGCTCCAGCCATAGTAGCCATTGGCACGCTACGCTACTGCTCCTATAATAACTGAAGCAGTGACAGACTGCTTTTAATAGCTACAGACCAATTAATAGGGGATATTGATTCCGTACATCCTCTTTTTGTGATAATTAAATTTCATTTTAGGACCGATCAAATTCTGGTCCGGTTATTGCATGTACCCGGACAAACCTCCTGTCAAAATTAACCGGTTCCTCCTGGGGAGCAAACGCCGCTACTCTGAGACAGTCTGCACTTTCACTTTGCTATTCAGCCGCGGAATACTGCTGTCCCGCCTGGTATCGCTCCTCGCACACAAAGGCGGTGGACACAGCTGCACCCAGCCATGAGATTTGTATCCGTAACCCTGCGACCAACAGCGCTCCAATGGCTGCCAGTTCTGTCAAATATCCAACCACCATACTTACGACGGGAAGCTGCAGTGGGCAGATTTCTATCGAAGATAGCAGACCGTGAGGACCTGCCACTCTTCGAGGACCTGTCCAACCCTCCTAATCACCGATTGAAATCACGCCATCCTCTGCAGCTTAACAAGGTTCCCTCAGATGTCGATAGGCAGTGGAGACTTGACTGGGAGTCATGCAGGTGATCAACTGCCAATTGGTCGAAGATCCCGCTATCCGACAACCAGGCTTTGACACGCTGCCTCCTCACCTGTGGTGTCTGTTAAACCGTTTTCGAACTGGACAGGGACACTGCAAATACTGTCATCAGAAATGGGGATTAACTGACTCGAACCTGTGCCCCTGCGGTCTCATTCAAACAATGTCGCACCTAGCTGACTCTTGCCCTATAACCAGGCTAGAGGACGGTGGATTACAAACTTTACACACAGCTGATAACGTCGCAATCAAATGGCTGACATCATTTAGCACATTAATCATTCGATAATAATAATATAGTCAGTAGTATAATACTATTTATGCGAGAGAGCTGCATGACTGAAAACTCAACTTCATTTAGACGCGAAAACTCTCCTGCAATCTGTGGAGTCACTGATTCCAGAGAATGATGACTACGAAGGAGCTAAAACATCGATCATCCGCCTTCAACATACTTACCAACTTCCAATTGACCATCTCATTAACGGAACTGTCCTGGATCGAAAGACGAAACCAATGACTCAACAGATGGCAGTAGATGTTGCTGCCTATGCACTCCACCGGCGGCTGTATAACGACGCATTGAACTGGTTGGGCCATGCATGGGATCATCTTGTTCCACCGCTCGTACCTAGGCAGGAACTCTGTCACATAGCGGAAAAAGCCTATAAGATGGTAGGTAGCACAATATCCAATATGAGTTGGGGGAACTTTGAAGCGTATGTTACTAGCCATTAGCTAAACAATGTGGTTATGGTTCTGGACAACTTCTATAGCACCGTAGCATGGCGAAAGCCAAAGTCAAAGGCGCTGTCAACAACGCTGACAAATGGAAATGGAACGGAAGATGTTGTTCTTGTGGGAAAATCCGCTCAGGTGGCACACAAGAGGTCGCTGCCGTGTCGAAATCGGGCAGTGAGCCCTTCAGAAGGCGGTCTTCGCAAGAAAACGTTCCGTCGAAAAGTCAGTGAAAACGCAGAAAGGATGTTGAAGGACCGAATGGATGCTGCGAAAAATTCTTGGCGTGGCGAAAATCAGGCGGCGAATCCTTGAGGGCTAATAGTTGTGATATGCATAGAAATGTCTGGATCTTTATGGAGGCACATCTCCGGGTATCAGTTGTGTATTCACTTTCAACTGGAAAGCAATATTAAGGAGGTTGAAATCCATCTGAAAGCCATGACTGCAGTGGCGTGCAGAAGAGGAGGAGGAGCGGAGGGGGAGGTGGCTTAGGATGAAAATGTGCGAATTCCTGTTTGCTAAATCGTTATGGAAGAAATTGGTGCTCAATATCATTATTAGGCCTAATCCCGATGGAAACGATGTATTGAACACCAAATCAATTGATGATACATCTGTACCGTTCTGCGCTAGAGATTATTGATACGAAGTAAAATTGATTTCGGACAGAACGGTGTTATGTTCCTAGCTGGAAGAATTTATCTTTCTCAACTCTTTGCTTGCTACGGAAGGTTTAGATATCTTTCGCCAAATGTAAACAAATATACTGTAGTGAATACCAAAGTCCATCAGTTATAAGTAACCAGGGGAAAACCAATGCTGTTGTTATCGTACTTTTCCATATCCACATATCCCTATATACATATATCCTCACCACACAGTCCGAGCGGATGACTATGGCCTGATCTACCACGTGATGGATCAGACCATATCGTGTTCAAATGTTATTGGTTACACTCATGTAGTTTGTGCATGTTACATTCTATCATGTGATGCGGAATTGAATAAAAGCTAGCGGATGGTAAAGGGGACAGAGACAGACTTGAAGTACTCGCTCTCAGACTCTTCAACATCTGGGCTGAGGCGAGGGTCGATCTGCTCCTGAGCTTGAAGCGCCATTAACATCTACGTCTCGTCTCAACTAGTTCCCCAGTAGTAGGCCAGACCCTCATATCTGGTCTACTATAATACTGTAAAGTAAATTTCTACCGTTGCAATCTAATTGCTGACATCAATAAAGGATATGTTTTTATTCTAAGCTTTAAACCTGTATTTCTCTGTCTGCCCTGATTACAGAGTATTTCTATCGTTGTAAGGTTGTTGTAACAATCATAGTGACCTTTTTTATTGCTGAAATATTACACTTACAGTATATTTATTTCCTTTGTATACTGTAATCAGAAAGGCGACATGTCAAAGGCTTCAGAGTACACAAACTGCGCACATGAACTAGGCGAGTATGAGTCCAGGTTAAAATAAAATAATATAACTCTGTCATGTAAGCTTGCTTAAATATTAATTTAAACTATTAACATCTAAAAAATCGTAAATCGATAGGCCTAGCGCCATTCTTAAAGTTCTAATGTGATATTTTTCATTCAGCAATGTAGTTTTCATTGATTTTAATTAACACTATAGATAGCGTCTATCTGTGGTAAACACAGCCGAAAGTTGAATCAAGTTTTGCATCATTTCAAAATAATGTATGTATTAGTGCTATTGTGGTAACCATCATCGAGATGTCTAAAGAGTAAGGATACATTATCGCATACTGCATGTAAAATGGTGGAAAACTGGTTTCAGTGTGAGGTATAGCTTAGACTCTTTCTAGCGAGAGTTAAAGTCTAGGGTTGTTTTAGCATGATCAAAGAATTCGAGTTTGATTATTTCATATCAAGCCTATGGAACGTCATGCATACCTGATCGTATTTAGCATTGAATAAATATAGAGATGCAGTGTATTGGGCAATTTATTTTGTCGAGTTCTGTGTTAAGATCCAGCCAATAGTCGATATCCGAAGGAGATGTCCAATGAAACCGATGATGGTGGATTGCCTTGGCCCGTAGAATACGAAATGGAAAAAAGGCTCTGTCAGGAATTCATGCTCGATGTAAACATATTACCTGAACAGTGAACACTTAGAATCATGTCGTCATATTGGAATCTTGTTATATATCGAAGAACAATTTCGCACAAACTTCAGCATGTCAGAATATGCAGATAAGCTGTTGGAAATTATCGTACATTTGCGTAAATTTTACCATCATTGCAACAACTCTACTGTACGCAATTTTCTCAAGCGCCATAGAATCAACGATTTTTAACTACTTATTATGTGTTTGACATTAGAAAACGCGGCGTAGATTCTCATAAAACAGCAGCTACGTGGTAATCACACAACAATGTGAACGAATTATCTTAAGTGAAGAAATATCAATGTGTATTTCTGGTCTAGGGCCACAGAAGAGAATCGAGCAGCGCTGAAGCGATGTGTGTTTGGGAACGAGGAAGAGTCGTGCCTTTTATGAGAACGAAAGTGGAATACCTGAATCGGTCACCTGATGTCGTTCTTTTCCATGATTTCATTGCTGACGAAGAAGCCACCAAACTCATTCAATTGGGATCCTCAAAGGTGAACTATTAGATTTCATAAGAGTCTATAATAGACATCTCGTGGGATGGCCAATGCGATTGCGAATTACTGAACAGTATTAAATAAATCTCGCAAACAATTGCACACTATCGCTAACGGTAATACGTTGGCCACGTAATGAGAAACAACAATGATACAGCATTTACGATTACTTGCATTACCGTGTCATTCTCATGACGAATTACAATGGATTTTGTTAAAGCGCTTCTTTATGTGTTTAAAGGTCGGTCGACTGCGAATTCTCAAGAATCGTTGAAATTCATTTTATAAGTTTTAGAAATAATTTTAGCTTAGTGTCCAACTTACGAAAAGTCATGTCCTGGTGATTGTATTGTATTGTTATCGTTCTTCTGCTTGACATTCATAGAAAAGTTACTCGTATGGGTCGTCCATAAATGACGTAACGCGATTTTGGCACTTTTTTTACCTCCTCCCCCCTAAGTAACGCGACGTAACAAAACGTCAGACCCTCTAAAATACGACGTAACAACGGGCAGACCCCCAACCATCCATATTTTCGTCTTCCGAAAAGTCTTGACAAGCAAAAAAGGTAATCCTTAATTGCATTCTTTCTTCTCGAAAAACCCTGACAAGCAATAGAGGTCATTCTTGTATTTTTTTTCCTCTCCAAAAAACCCCGACGATCAAGAAAGTCAAAAGTCATAACTTGAATTTTTATTATTGCGTTACGTCACATTTACGGACCCCCCGTCGTCACACTTCGTAACAAATGGCCGTACCCCTCCCCTAACCGCGTTACGTAATTTATGGACGACCTCTTATGCATATAAGTTAATAATTAATTAATTAATCGAGTTCAAAGGTCATTGATATTCGTAATTATTGCCTCTTTCCTTCAGTAGTTGAAGATGAGGTGATATCATAAATCAGACATTTCCTGGCAGTTCTTTCTTTCGATGCCCTTTTTAAGTTAGAGTACTAAGACTCTAAACGACTACGTAGCTCTATTTAGACTTGACGAAGGCTGCTAAAGCCACCCTGCATTTACATCGGCATAGTTTATTAATAATAATAATTTTGGATCACTGAGTGCAGATAGGTACGATAGATTCATCCGAGCGTGTTTTTACTGCGCAGGTGAAGAGAGCAGAAATAGCTTACCATAGGAATAATAAGCAGGAGCAATACGTGTCGGAAGGAGACTTGGAAAAATGTAAGTCAATTCGAATTCGTTAAAATTGCCGAGCAATCCAATTGTAGAGAGCTCGTAAATCTTGAAAAATTTTCACGGATATGACCTGTCTTTAAAGGTTAATTACGGCCTATATAACAATAGAGCTACTGTACTTTCTTCAATAATTTACACATGAATCACTCTTGACAATGTGCAATTTTGGCGAAATCACTACCTGTAATTATATAAACAAAATTACTCCGCACGGCAGGATTGACAGAGGAGAGACGAGAAGAGAGAGAGAGAGTTCTGAATTGAATTGTAGCGACTAATTTTAGTTGAATATAATCAAGAAATAAAAGTCCGACTTTAAAATTAATGACTTGGAGATCAGCGATCAGCTATATTAAGAGACTTACTCGCAACACGGCAATTTATATCCTTTGGAAGCACTCAAAGGCGTCATTAGAAAGACGACAAAGAAGTGTTAATATTGAATGATTGGTTGGTTGATTGGTTGATTGATTGAGTGGTTGATTGGTTGATTGATTGATTGACTGATTGCTTAGCTGGTTGGCTGATTGGTTGATTGATTGTTAAGCTAATTGTGCTTTCAAGTCTATTTAGAACACAAACAGCAGAACGACAGGCTGACCGCTTCGAATGAGATGGTTTCGTTCTTGTTAGCGTTGTGTAATTGCAACGTGGGTGATGGCCAAGACCGGTATAAGGTTAGTTACTGTAGGTTAGGCTTAGTTGGGGTAGGGTTAGTTGGATTAGGGTTAGTTGGGTTAGGGTTGTGTTGATTATCTTGTTATTCTCTTGGAAAGTTACTTCGCGTACGATGACATTGAAGGACCTCTCATACAGAAACTCTCCAGGCGTGCAATGGAATACACTGGCCTAGAAAGCAAGCATCCCTCCTCAGAGCCTCTTCAGGTAAGTAGTAAATCTTCCACCTTATTCGGCCAAGATTAAGATTTTTAACTCAACCTGGAAATATCACCGCGGAATTATGCCCTATTCAGCAAATGCATTATTTTATAAGATCCATACTGAAAAAGGAAAGTGAAATCCATCGTTTCTCATTACCTATTGGGTGCTGTTATTAATTTACGGTATTAAGTTTAGCAAGCATATCCAGTAGATGATCTTTGTCAATGAACTGTATAGGGGCCTACGTGATCGCCGTAAAGTTGTAAAAGCATGTCGAAATCTTAGCTTATCTGAATTAGGGTTAAATGTACCTAGAACCAACACTGAAATTGGTAAGAGAGCTTTTGTATTTCTAGGCCCAAAAGTTGGAGCTCTCTCTCTCTTCGACTGTCAGATCTTCCAATTCATTGGGTATTTTCAGATCCAGACTTAAGACACATCTCTTTCAATTAGTTTTTCCTCCGAAGTCGGTCTTGCTCTTAAACAGCTCTTCCCCTCTGTCCGATCTCTGGACTGACCTGGTCTTCTGCGGATGTATTTGAAGTACCATCGATTGTTACCTTGGGTATTAGAACTGGTGCTATAGAAGTGGATACTTATTTAGGACATATTTAATTTGCGAGCCATTAATCCAATGAATTTCGTAGATGATTTTTGCACTACAGTGCATTTTGCAATTTTTGATTTTCTAGCTTTCTAATTACGGAATTGGAGGACATTTCAACGCCCATTACGATCACGATGCAGTTAGTCTTTTTCTTTTAGTAGATGGATTTACAATTCGTATAGAATCATGTGTTCACAAATAATCCAGAAAGGCTACAGATAGATGTATACGTAGTCTTCTTGATTTGCTTACAAAAATCGCATTCTAATCGAATATCGGACTCAATTTATGGATGTTTGTTATAGAGACTGTGCTCAATTTTTTAAATTCAAATCGATTTTTTGCATCAACCAAAGTAGTTTGCTGCCTCCCATTGTCAGGTACAGTAAGACAATTAAATAAGTTCGTAGTCGAATATTTGATTAAAATGTTCGATCTCAACGCTTCAGAACAAAAGAAAGCACCGGCGTTCCACAAAATTTAGTTTGCTCTGAACTAAGGTGCGGTGGTCAAAATATTGCTCGAAATATTCCAATAGTTACTCGGTAATTACTTAGTTCAGTTTCAGATGGCTTATATTTACTTGTGCGAAGATAGACCTACTTTCTATCATCTCACAACAAACCAATTAAGGAGTCAGTGGCCGATTTTTTTGCTTGACGACCTAATTTTCAGTAAAAGTGTAGTAAAATCAGAAGAAAAATTTCCTCTTTTGTCAGCCTTTTTCGACAAAGTTTATTGATTTTTTTCTCTTTTCACCCCCAGCAATTTCCTACGAATTCATTCATCCCCCACCAAGAAATCCTGGAACCGCCACTGTAGGGGTGGAAATATGATGAGTGGGATACGCGTTGAAGCGGCAGACTCACGGAGCGGGTTCAAGCCCCATTAGCGCTCCTTCAGGCAGTAATACCTTCTTATCCAATTTAAATCACGCTTATGGGGTATCCAGTGTTTACCAACAGAGTTTTATGACTGCTCCGCCCATGGTGGGCCAGAAATAACCAAGGCAACCATTGTTGTCTATTAATAGACGCCAATGGCAGAAAGCAGAAATTTCTTTTTAGACTGGTTACATTCCCCCAGATCTGTGACCAACAATGATTGTTCTGGATACTCCTAATGTTTGTGCATTAAAGTTTATAGTCACCTCTGGCCAGTGACTAAAGATCTTTTCAAAACATATCGATAACTGTTTTATGACTGAATTTAACAATCATACTAACAACGCCAGATTACAAGATACAAATATACTCGAAAGAATCTTTAGTCCAAGATACTTTTAATTTGCCTAACTTAGAGTTAGTATTGAAAAAATATCTAAATACTATTTCTTTTAAATGACTCGAGATAACATTCCTCCGGCGGATCTCAAGATTTTTAACAATGATAATTTGAACAGAGGTTGTCATATTAATCAAATTATATATCTTTCAGTATGACTCAGGGCTAAAATTAATGAGTAAAGTTTATAGTCACCTCTTTTGCCAGTTTAAAAGCTTGTTAAAAATATACTTTTCAAATATATCATAGATACAGATACATGTGAAGAAATGTATAAAAGATACTGATACTAGATACATGATAGAAGATGCAGATACAAATATCAAGATACAAATACTAATAGAAATAATCTTGTTACAAAGTACTTTTTAAGATACTTTATTTAGACGTTAGTATTGATAAAAAATATCTAAGACGAGTTTGTTTCAAAATGAACCTAGTATTCATGTATGGAGAAAAATGGTCATAGATTTATAGTCACTAGTCACTGATTTACAACTACTATTTACTGCATATGTTACAGTCAAAACATATAATCAAGTCGTTGCACGAAATGACTGAAAGTTCCAGTCAAGAGCCGTACCGATTAATCGGCAAAATTCATATTCGGACCGATTTTTGGGACAATCGGAACAATCAGTAATCGGCCGCCAGTAAGGTTCCGATGCCGATTAATCGGTTGCATTCGTATTCGGTCCGATTGTTAGGGTCGTAGGAACAATCGGTTATAAGGTGCCGATTTTTTCTGACCGGCAGCTGTATGAATGAAAGACACTAATCTGATACATTTGAAAAAATATATTGAATTTGAAATAATTAAGTTTGTTGTTAGTTTGTTACTATTAATAATTACATTTTTAAAAGTTATCTTAACTTTCACGCATGTTTAAGTTAGCATTCAACAATATTTCATATTTTAATAATAGTGTTCTTGGAAATTTATTAATTGAATACTTTCAGTTTCAGGCCATCAGGGTTTGTACAAAATAAGTTACTGCTATCTGACTACCTCTTCTGGTTCTAAATATTAGTGAATGCATCATTTTATGATCACAACTTCAGACATAAAATTATAAATTACAGTGTGAATATAGAAATTTAAAGTTTGACATAATAACTATCAATGGCAAAATCGTTGTTCATTAATGATTTAACCACATTATGCATCGAGTCTTTTGGAAAACCTAGGATTGCACCTGCATAAAGAAGGCATGCGCATTTACGCTGCATCTTTATGGCATATTTGAATGCATGACCATTAAAAACACCCGATTTGGAGAATTCGACAGACAATCGGTATCGGCAAAACAATCGGTTGCCTGACAATCGGAACAATCGGTAATCGGAGCAATCGGAAAAATGTGCAATCGGTACAGCTCTACTCCTAAGCCACTTAAAATCATGCAAAGTTTTTTAATTCATTGTTTGGCACTCATTTTCACACTAATACTGTAGTTACACTAATAGTCACACCCCACTTGCCAAATCCTGGAGCCGCCACTGGATACAGATATATCACTCCGTGACGTAGTCCAGCATGAGTCCAGGTGTGGAGGTCAAGAGTGTCTCTGAAGTGTAATTGTCTTGACAAATCAAAATGGAAAACAAATCGATGTAAGTGCTTTAAAGCTAAAGTTACGTGCAACAGTAGGTGTCTCGTTCCAGTAACTGTCAAAATAAACTCTGAAATGAACCATTATTATTATTCCAGAACAATTTATAAAGCGCTGTACGCATGGTTTAAAATCCAAAATCAAAAGCGCTTTGACAACGCTGACATGTCAATGAAGGTGAGAAGGTGGCGATGTTAAAATGCCCTGTGATGATGGAAAGAACTTTGCTGCCGTGAAGAAGTCCGGTGCAGAGTCCTTGAGAAGCGGTCCTTCGAAGAAAACTGTAGCCCCATTGACATGCCAACGAGGAACGGAAGATGATGTAAGAGTCCGCGGGTTGGTAGTAGGAGTTATCCATGCTGATGTAACCATCGGTGAGTTCCTAAAGAAGCGGTCTTCCGCAAGAAGATAGTTCGTCGCCATAATCGGCAAATCCGACGAAGATGGAAAATCCAGCGTAGTCCGGAACGACAGCCAAATTTTCACGCGGCAGCCAATACGGCTGACTTTGGCGCACACCCGACGGACGGCGGCTGACTTGAACTTCTAGAACGACGTGGAAAGGTGGAGGACAACACGAGACACGTCGGAACCGAAGAGCGGAACGCAGTCCTCGCGAAGATGAAGGCTCAAGCGAAGTCCGGAACGACCGTCGATCAGTCGTATGGCGCTACAACAATAGCCAACATGGCGACGTCCTGCACGAAGCGGTGAGACCGACTCGAGACTTCCAAAACGACGCGAAACAGTAGAGGACGGCTAAAACTTCTCAGAAAACCGACGGACTGGAAGAAATCCTCATCTCCGTCGCAAAATTCGCACAAGGAGCGTCAGAAATTGCAAAGAACGACGACGAAACATGACATGCACAAACGCATGCTGGCCACCATAGAAGGCGCCAACCATAGATTGCATGGCATTAACATAATTTCAATTAACATATTTTTGAAATAACACGAACATTTAACTTTTCCTCATTTCTTGTTAGCAGGCTTGTCCATGGGGCAGATTTTCTGTCCCATTCCCATCCCACCTCATGGCAATTTATGCCCGTCCTATCCCATCCCATCCCATCGTCCCATGTGATTCCCATTATAATATTAATATGAAATATTAATCGTGTGTAATACAGTTCAAATGAAATTATGACTACTGGTAATTCTAATGCGACATTGTTATTTACTTGTAATTCTTGTGTCATGCTGTAATTTTTTCGCAGCTAAATAACGTCGTGGCCGGTGGAGCAACAATATTTACTGAGCTCAATCTCGGAATAAGACCCGTTAAGGTATTTTGAAATACAGAAATACAAAAACATTGCCTTTCTCTTATTACATGACTAGGATGGAACATACGAATCGTCATTCGGCATTGCCATTTAGAACTTTATTTTTTTGGTTTTATTTTATTGTGTCGATAATTAATTTTTCATCTTTAGGCGCCATGTATCATTACGTTGGCGACCATGGACCTCCACTTCTCCCTGTCGTTTGTAGATTGTATTAGCTCCACTGTATTAGCTCCAGTATATCTTTCATGTCACATAGCAAGCTTTTGATAAAAGCCAGTCTTTGCTTCCCTCTTGCTCTTTTTCCTCAACCTTTCCAGTTGCAACGAGGTTTTCCAGTCCATTTCCCTCATTCAGTGTCCGGAAAATTCGAGTTGCCTCTTTCTTATAGTATGCATCAGTTTTCGTCCCGTTTTTGTCATTATCAGAAGTTCTTGGTTAGTTTTTACTCTGTCCAAGTTATCTTCAGCAGCCTCCTCAAGAACCACATTTTCACCACTTCCAATTTCTTCTTCACTTGTTTAGAAATGGTCCATGTCTCGCGGCTCCGTATAACAAGACTTGACAGACATATGCTTCCAAGACTCGAGTGTAGGACAATCTTCCCCTGACATGATCGCCCCAGACTTTATCCCCTGAACTTATTCTCTTCGGACATTCCCCCCGAGCAAAAAAGTAATGAGTAATGTACAATGTAAATCAATATTATAGATTTTAATTAAAGAATTAAAATGGTAGTGTAGTGTTATGCTTAGTCGATCATTTGATAACAGTTTAAACTGCCACTTTTCTGGTATATTAGTCTAGGATTCTAAAAACGAATTAGGTGTCCTAATCACACAGGCTTTTCACACAGGCTTTCTTAGTCTCCTAAACCACACACATCCCATTATTATTATTAGTCCTTCCACCGTTTCAATTAGACTTTTTTCGGTGAGTAGAAACGATTTCAATTTTGATTTAGAGAACATTTCAATAGAGAACATTTCAATAGTGATAGCGACACTAGTTCTCTTTCATCACAGGGCCAGTAGATTTCGTCAAGGCGCATTGAGTAAACAAACGGTGATTATGTCCGGGGGGGGGTCATTTCATTGGGTGTACTAGGGGGATAATGTCCGGAGAGATTATGTCCAGAGGAGAATGTCCGTACACCCAATGACTCGTATTTTAGTATACATTGAGATTCGTCTGCTCGTTAATATGTGTTCTAACTCTGCAAATGCTGATTTGGCCATGGCTATTCTTGTTGTAATATCTTTTATATCTTTGAAAACCTGAACAAAGCAGGAATTGATGGCAAAGACAGAAGGTTACTATCAGATTTATACTGGAAGCAGGAGGCAGCTATAAGGCTAAATGGTGACATAGGCAAATGGATAAAGATCTTAAAGAGACTAAGACAAGGGTGTGGTATATCACCGGATTTTTTTAAAATCTATATGGCGAGGAAATTTTGAAAAGATCAAGGATTTAGAAGGAATAAGGATTGGAGGAAACAATATCAATAACATAAGATTTTCTGACGACACAACGCTAATAGCATTCTCATAAAAAGAGCTGCAGAGATTAGTAGACAAACTGGCAGCAGCGAGTGAAGGCAAAGGACTGAAAATCAATACAAGATTTTTACTGTGGTAGTCACCAAAAGCAAAAAAGTGCCAAAATGTAGGATTCTATTAAACGGAAGAGAAATAGAACAAGTGGCGCATTTCAAGTACTTTGGAAGCATTATCACAAGTGATGGAAGAAGCGACAAAGACATAAAGACAAGAATCGGCATGGAAAAATCTGCTTTCATGGAAATGAAACAGATACCAACAAACAAGAACATTTCAAAAGGAACATGGCTCAGAATACTTATGTGATACGTTTGGTCAGTTCTGCTTTATGGAGCAGAGACTAGGACCATAACAAAAGCTATGAAAAAGAAATTAAAAGCTGCAGAAGTGTGATTCTGCAGGAGAATGCTAAAAGTTCCGTGGACGGATAAAAGAACCAATAGAGAAATTTTACAGATGATGGAAAAGAAACAAAAACTGATGGCTACCATCAAGGTAAGACAGATGGAATTTTTTGCGCACTTGTTGAGGAAAGATGGACTCGAGAACTTGGCTGTTACAGGAATGGTGGAGGGTAAAAGATTAAGAAGAAAACAAAGATCAAAATACACAGACAAGTTAACAGATGGACTGGAGATAGACAACAACATCGAACTCCTGAGGAATACCAGATATCGCGAAAAGTGGAAGCCCATGGTCGCCGACGCAGCAATGCATGCACCTGAGAAGAAAAGAAGAAGAAAAAAAAGAAGAAAGAAGAATATCTTTGTCACTTTTCTAATCGCTAGCGATCCAGCTTCCTAGGAACTTGACTACTTGATGTATCAGTCGGTCTTTTATATATATTTGGCATATTGGTGCTACATCAATACAGCGCCTTGATAGAAACATATTAATAATGACTGGGAAAGTAGATGTGCCACACAATCGATTCTTTTAAAGCAGATGGTGTGTCCAAGGAAGAGAAAATAGTGCAAAGGTTGTGGATGGATGGAACAGTTTGGATGAGGTGAGAGTGACAGTTAAAACGGTAAACGGTTTCAAAAGCTATATTGGAAAGCTGGGTTTTTGAATGCAGAGAGTAACCACAGTGGTTTTCACACAGGCTTACTTAGCCTCCTAAACCGTTTTAAATCATATTATTATTATTAGGCCTACTACATTATTTGATAGAAAGAAAAAATACAGTTTGAATAAATTTACAAGATTCAATTATTCGTTATTCTAACATTCGCTGCTTTGGGAGAATTTTTTTGCGCAGATTATAATATAATTATTTAGTGATAACTAATTTGTTTTTGAAGAATGCTGCCATATTCTGGTACAATATGATGAAGTCAGGATATACAGATGCAAAATCGAAGCACGCTGGATGTCCGGTACTCACAGGAGAAAAATGGGGTTCGTACATCGTTTCATTGGGACACTTTCTGTAAAGTTCTACAATGTTATGTGGCGTCCCAACCACTGATAACCACTGATGGTACGCGGACTATTGTCCACAGGACGATTGACCATAAGACGATTGACCATAGGACGATTGACTACTGGACGATTGACCACAGGTGACGTTTGACAAAAGGAGCATAGACAATAGCGGGCTTTTTCAGGAATTAATGATAATAATAATGTGATTTTGAGTGGTTTTGTACAGTGTATCATCTGCAAACTGTTCATATAAGGAAATTCAGCGAAATCCCTAGTGTTTAGTGTTTTCATGAAATCACTAAGTGAAATGGTGATTTCACGAAATCACTAACTGTGCTAGGGATTTCGTGAAATCACTAGTTTCACAGTTTGACTGTAATACACACACACACACACACACACATATATATATATACAATTACATATGTGTGTATATATATAAGCCTATACGTGTATATATATATATATAATTACGTAATCCTATTAAGGTGAAGATAGTGAGTGACATTGAGGAGGAGGACAACGATGACAATGAATCGTTACAATGGTTACTGATGATGATCTTCAATGTGTTATTTAACTTTGTAATATTCTCTGCGTATATTATGCTATGTAGTGGCCAATAAGTGGTTTCGGGAAAATGGACAGGAATTTCGAAGGCCTTGTGAACTAACGATTTCCCAATGAACAGCGCCTGAATGTCGTTCAAGATCCGTCTCGCAGATTCGCTCCTTTATTTAATTTGTGAAACTATGGTTGCGTCTCAGCTTTAAGTTTGGTCTTCATATATTGCATTACTGAAATAAATCTTGTAAACTGTATTCCTGTTTTAGAAAATGTCTGTATTTTAAAATACCAAATGCATAGAATGTCTTAAAGTTTAACGTCCAAGCAATGTTCCCTCTGGGGCGGGAAGATAGATGAGTGGTAATATCATTGGGCAGGCACGCCGACGACACGGGTTAAATCCCGTAGGAGCCCCTAAGGTCGACTCAGCCTTAATCGCTAGAGGGTGGTTGTAACATCAAAATGAGTAGCAATGGCAACATTGCGAAAGTAACCATAGGTTCGGCGGAAGAGACTGGCCACCGTCCGCCGATGTATGGCTTAGCCACCTATGGGCTGTTGGCTACAAAACACGGGGATCAGCACCGGACCCTACGGGCATTGAGCCTACGGATGAAACCTTTACTTTACTTTAACCTTCCTAGCGTTAACCACGAGTTGCGGTCGTTGGAGAATTCTGAAACTAATAGCGTTAACCACGAGTTGCGGTCGTGTATTGTCTACGTCTCCAGTGGAGCAGGTGCAGCTGCAGGAGCAGGAGGTGACCACCCACTTAATTGTTTTGGTGACACTCCCAACCAAATGGAGCCGCGGTCTGTGTCACACGAGGTATTCTTAGTGGACACTCTGAGCCAATTATTGGCATTCCAATATCCAATGCAATTCGCCCAAAAGGAGCGAACCATTGTTCTCCGCTGAATAGTGTGACAGATGGGACGTTCCTTCGGAAGCATTGTAAGGAATGCACGGAACGCTTTCTACATGGAAAAGTGCCAGAGAATGTAACCTCAAGGAGGTTAATGTTCCCTCTAAGCTGCGCTACCGTGCCCTGGCACACAGATTTCCAGCTCGGAGCGCATAGATTTTTGCCTGAGTGGAGGAGTAGGCAATAGGCCTATGGTAAAAGTTATGTCATTGATTTGAAATATTAAAATAAAAATCATGGAAAATATAAGCAATACAGCAGTGCCGTCGCTGACCTTGCGATAGCTTTAAACGCAACGCTAGAACAACTGGAAACTCTTCAAGCGTAAACCTGCAAAACCACTTCCGTCGATTAATTATTATTCTTTTTCGTCCTGTTTCTTAGTACGCAGTGTAGTCTATCTCGTTATCATAGGCGGCTATTATGGGGTAAAGAATCATTTTGAGTGGGATTGGTTGTGAACCTGATGGACTTTTCTGTCGAAACTGCGATATGCTGGATGTAACTGGACGCAATTTTATTGTAATTGAGTCACATTTTCGGATATCAAACTGGTAACATGCAATTGTGTTGATAAATTATCTCTTTTAAACTAAACTATAGCTCCAGGTAATCATTAGGACTGGATATACAATGCAATGATGCGAATTACGGCATAAATGCGCAACAAACCTAGCGTCATTTTAAAGTTGGCTCAGGTGGCATTACTGCCTGTGTGAAAGCCAATAAGGGCGCAAACGGAGCTTGAACCCGTTCCGTCATCATGTCGCTCTAGCGCGTAACCCACTCTGCCATCTTTCGCTCCGCCAAAATAACAGTAAAATCGTTGTACTATATAAACGCTAACTAATTTAACGAGAGAAGCTGAAATCTAAATAGTAGCCTAAATATGATTTTTAATTTTTATATAAGTTGGACGATCGGATACAAAAGGAAGTTTTCGAAACAGTAACACTATGCATACCTTTATTCATCATCATCATCATCATCATCATCATCATCATCATCATCATCATCATCATCATCATCAACCGTGGGCTCATCGCCCGTTGGTGTATAATGCCATCTCCACAGTTTTCTGCCATTCTTTCCTGTTCATTGCCCTGTGACTAAGATCCTGTAAACTGCTTCCACACCATTCTTCAATATTATCACACCATTCCTTGTGTGGTCTTCCTCTCTTATTGACATCCTCCATTATTCCAAACATTAGAGCTTTGATCTTTCTGTCCTCTTTCATTCTGCATATGTGTCCGAAAAGTTGGAGTTTCCTTTGTTTTACTCTTTCCAGCATGATTTGTTTGGGCAGAATTCTCCTGTATAGTTCTTCATTTGTGATTTTTTTCTACCCATCCAATTCGTAGTATTTTTCTATAACATTTTCTATCAAAGGCTAGTATTTTTCTTTCCATGTCTTTGGTGATGGTCCATGTTTCGCATCCATATAAAAAGCTGCTGAAGATACAGGTTTCGAGTATTTTCTTTTTTGTTTCAGTGCTTATTGATTTGCTTTTCCAGATCTTGTCCATTGCCGTCAGTTGATCTAGAGCTCTTGCTGCTCTTCTTGTGACCTCTTGTCTGCAGTCTAAGTCATGCGTCATGTTGCGTCCAAGATAGGTGAAGTTTTCTACGTTCTCTACTTCTATTCCATTTACTTTAATTTTTCTTTTGATCTCTTTGTCGCCAAACACCATTGTCTTTGTATTCTCAATGTTTATCGACAGTTCATAGCGCTCAGCTTCATTGCTCAGTGTCTGTACCGTGTCTTCCAGATCATCTTCATTTCCCTCTAGGATGTCAATATCATCAGCAAACCTAAGGTTGTTAAATGAAAGTCCCTGAACTGTTATGCCTTTTACATGTTCTTTGACTTTGTCCATTGCTCTTTCCAGGTCTGTGATGAAAACCATAGGTGATATGTTATCTCCTTGTCTTGTCCCTCTGCTTGTTTTAAACCATTCTCCAAGTTCTCCGCAGATTCGCACTGCTGATCTTGAGTTATTGCTGATGTCTTTTAACAGTCTAACCAAATTTTGGTCCACTCCATATGACTCGAGTACATCCCACGTTATTGTTTGATCTATGGTGTCAAATGCCTTTTGGAAATCTTTGGAAATCGATGAAACAGTTGTAGACTTTCTTGTTTTTCCTTCGTGCTTTTTCAGCCAGTAATTTCAATGCTAGTATCTGTTGTGTTGTACTTCGGTCTATTCTAAACTCTGGTTGCTCATCAAGTATTCTTCCATGTGGGTTTTAAGTCTTTCGTTCAGAATGATCATTAGTACTTTTCCAAGGTGGCTTAGCAATGCTATCGTTCGATAGTTCTTGCATTCCGTCATGCTTCCTTTCTTGTGTATTAGTATCAGTATTGATTTTGTCCATTCAGCTGGCATCCTACCTACCTTCCATATCATGTTACATAGTTTGTGCAGTTCGTTTATAATTATTTCGCCACCACATTCAACATATCCATAGTTCAGGTCTATGCACCAACAGCAGAAAGCTCAGAGGAGGAAATAGATCTCTTTTATGCAGACTTGATAGCGACCATAAAGGAGAAACCAAAGAGAGATGTAATGATCATTGGTGGAGACTGGAATGCAAAATTGGCACAGATAGATCTGGATGGGAAAGGGTGATGGGAAAATATGGAATCAGTGATAGAAATGAAAGAGGGGAAAAATTACTGGAGTTCTCTCTACAACACGAGATGGTCATTTGCAACACCAAGTTCCAACAGAAGAACTGCAGAAAGTGGACATGGAGATCTGGAGATGGGGGACTAAGAACATGATAGACATGATCCTAATGCCCAGAAGATGGATCACTGCAGTCCAGTTGTGCAGGTCTTTCCAAGGTGCAGATATTGATTCGGATCACAGCCTCGTGCTTGCGAACATCAAAATGAAACTGAAAATACGAATAAGAAGACCATTCCAAACATCAAGATACATCAGTAAGTTGGGAGAAAAGGATTTTGAGCAATCTTACCAAGAAAGACTAGAATTTAAGATCAGAAATGCGCCATCGAGCCAGATGGAAGAGCAAGATACCTTTATTAGCCTACTTTAATACTTTAAAATTAAGTTAATATAAGAAAACCGGCTTTTGCATTTCAGTTTATTTCGTCTGATTTTGGTTAAGGCAGTGGATCTCAGACCCTTTGCTTCGCGGACCACTTTGGAAGATAAAAAATTTTTCGCGGACCACCTGAAAATTGAGAAAAATCACGACAAGCAAAATTTAAAAAAGTTATCGCGTGTGATCTTTGTCCCTCGCCAGTTCTCCGACAAGCAAAAAAATATATTGTCACCTTACAGTAATTAATTGTGTTTCCTGCTCTACGGAAAATATATATGTCTAATTTTAGTAACGTTTTTTAGAATTTGCCGCGGACCACTAGACCCCCTCTCGCGGACCACTTTTGGTCCACAGACCACGGGTTGAGAACCACTGGGTTAACGTACAAAGACTTTACTGTTATTATACTGTGTAGGCTTATATACTGTATGTCGTTTATTTGTATTATTGCGCAGTTGCGGTCATTTTCCCATGATGGAGCCTTATAAGTCCAGTGTTGCCAGTGCTGTTTTTTTCAACCAAACCTTGTTTTTTGGCCTCGTCTGGTTGGCTGGTTTTTTGTGGAATCTGATTTTTTAAATCTGCGAAAATTTCTAAAATTGCCAGCCAAATTTATACAGTGAAAGTTAGAAAGTTACGAGTTTTCAGATGTACTCCATGGTTGACAATCTTTTTTTTGCTTGTCAGGACTCTATTAATATTTGAATAGGATAACGTTTACTTGACGACGAACTTTTTTGTTGTTGCTCGTCAAGACTTTTTGGAGACGAAGTTACAAAATTTTTCAGGTTTGTCACGAATTTTGATGAATTTTATCATCTTTTTGGACCTTTTTGCCAACCTGTTTTTAGTTTTTTTTAAGGTCCCTATCTTCCAATTTTTCCTGCTTCACTCCTGTGACTGAGGAAGAAGTATCTAAACTCCTGCAGTCCTTTCCAAACAAGCAATGCAGTCTTGATCCAATACCAACCTCTCTTCTCAAACAGTGTGCCTCTGCCCTAGTACCAACTATTAAAAAAATTATCAATTTATCTCTTTCCACAGGCACATTCCCATCCTCATTTAAAAATTCCCTCGTAACTCCACTTCTTAAAAAACCAAACCTTGACAGAGAGGATCTCAACAATTATCGCCCCATTTCAAACCTGTCTGTCCTCTCCAAACTCACAGAGAAAATCGTTCTTTCCAGACTAACTGAGCATTTGTCAAAAAACTCCTTATACAGCACTCACCAATCGGCTTATACAAAACATCATTCAACAGAAACCGTCCTCACATACATTTATGACAAACTCCTCACTGCCATTGGCTCTCAACGAGTTACTGGTCTCTGTCTCCTTGATCTTTCTGCTGCCTTTGATACTATAGATCACAAAATCCTACTGAAACGCCTTTCCCTCTGGTTTGGAATATCTTCTGTAGCTCACCGCTGGTTCCAATCCTATCTCCAATCTAGATCTTTTCAAGTTTCATGCCAGAATCAAACTTCATCACCTTCCGATCTATACTATGGAGTACCACAAGGATCTGTCCTTGGACCGGTTTTGTTCAGTCTCTACACTACCCCACTGTCATCCTTAATCAACTCTCTCAAATTGAATCATCAACTTTATGCAGATGACACTCAATTATTTCTTTCGTTTACTCCATCTTCCTTTAAGGCATCAATCTCTGAACTAGAATCAGCATTTTTGTCAATCTCATCGTGGATGTCAGCTAATCTCCTTGCCCTCAATCCCTCCAAAACAGAATTTCTCTTATTTAGACTGCCACAACAACTGAAAAAATTGAAAATCCCACACTGATTTTAGCCCCAGATACAATAATAACCCCTGTTCCAACTGCAAAAAATCTTGGATTTACTTTTGACTCCTCCTAAATTTTGAAGCTCACATATCTCAACTATCAAAAACCTGTTATGCTCACATTCGTGATCTACGTCGCCTTCGCCCCTACCTTGATATTAAAACTGCTTCCACTATTGCCACTTCAATAGTTCACTCTAAGTTAGACTACTGCAACTCACTGTTTCACAATCTTCCAAAGGCTTCCATATGTAAACTCCAATCGATTCAAAATGCCTTAGCTCGTGCAGTAACTATATCGCCTAAATTTTGCCACATTACACCATTACTCAAATCTCTCCACTGGCTCAAAATAACAGAACGCATTGAATATAAAATAATATCGATGACTTATAACTCACTTCATACATCAAAACCAGTCTACCTAAGAAATCTGATAATTCCACAACAACCTGGATCTACTAGATCCTCTTCACATGTAACTCTCCTTCGACCTCTGAATCAATCATCTCTCAAAATTTGCAATCGTGCTTTTTCATATGCGGCACCTGAGCTTTGGAACTCAATTCCAATATCCCTTCGCTGTCTACATCAAAGCCAAATAACAAACTCTGAGTCACAATTTTCTCCCCTTCTTGCAACATCTCCTCATGTTTTTCTTTCTAAACTAAAATCATTTCTCTTTATAAAATCATTTCCTCCATAGCTATAGCATCCTGCCCACTTGCCCTTTTGATTAAATGACCCGGCATGAATGACCCACCTTTGGCTATAGCTACTTCATTTGAGATTGAGCGCGTAGGAATAAGGAGCTACTTCGGTGCATCTTTTGAAAGCGCTTTAGAAATTAACGAGATTTTACTTACTTTACTGTTTTTCTCTCTCAAAAAGTTCACTGGCAACACTGCTTAAGTCATTAGGGTTTTGGGGAAGCAGTGACGCAGACTAGAAGAATTCCAATTTTGAATCGTTGGATTTTGCTTAAAATTTTAAAAATTTTCTGCAACTTATTCGCTAATATTAACTTCATACGTTGTGGATTAAATCGGTGTGTTGTCATTTGGTTGAAATGTAGTTTTTGGCGTTTTTTACAATTTAGGCTGTTATCGCCAGTGTTTTAATCTCACGCCATTGACATTTCAAGCAATAATTAATAGCTACCGAAGGCCGTTGCGTTTCCTAGATTATTTAATTTGTTCCATATTAACTTCGGCTGGCACTATTCGTCTTGTGATGATCTCGTGAGTTGCTGCACGAGTCGAAGTACAACTTGGGACTTTCTTTAGTCTCTACATCTTTTCAAATAGAATTGTCTGCTGTATTTTCGCTACACTATGAAATTAAGACAGTTTTAAGGACGATTTTTATTCAGCACTAATATCCTTAGTATCTTAAAATCTAGAGTTAAATTACGTATTTTTCTGTTTCTTTTTCATAGTATGCCTTGCTACTTCCCCACTTCAGCTCTGACTGATCTCTGGATTTAATTTTGCCCGGCTGACCACTAAGCTTCAGCCTTAGAAAGCCTATAGAAATTAACGAGATTTTTTACGCGTACTTACTTAAAGTATACCTAGCTTTGTTGAGCTATTGTGTCATTTACAAATTAATACTTGATGCCTACTGAAAGCATCAATAATCACTGTTTTACAATGAAAACAGATTAAAGAAGACGGGAAATAAATTAGAATATTTGCAATACTAGTGTGTCTTAAATTTAAAATACTTGACACAAAAACATTTATGTTGCAAAACTCTGCTCACGAGTTTCTGATCTTGCACACGTGCCATCAATCCTTAGAGGGAACTTTGCGTCCAGCTTATATTTATCATTGAAAAATCTTTGTTGTTGATTTATATGATAATAACTGGAGTAGTACCACAAGACGAGAGATGCATTAGTCAGCCCACTGTTCAAGAAGGGAAAACGAAGTGAACCAAGCAATTAAAAATTATAATCCAGACCACAAGGGAGTTCAACCAACCGCTATGGATTGCTTACGTGGATCTCAAAGCAGCCTTCGATTCTGTGGACAGGTCTGCACTGTGAAAACTAATGCTATCCCCAAAGATTGTCGAACTGGTGAAAGAGCTATATATTGGCACACTTAGTGCAGTTCGGTATCAAGGCCAATCAGATGTCCGTATGGTTTCCAATAAACACAGGTGTCAGACAGGGTTGTAGGTGTGCTGCCAATATCTTTCTGCTCCCTATGGACCGCATAATGGAAAAAACCATCCACCGTGGATTCGCGGGGACAACACTTGGAAATGAAACATTTATCGACTTGGACTTTGCAGATGATGTTGCTCTCCTGGCGGAAATGCTGCAAGTCATTGTTCTGTCACTAGAAATCCTGGATGAGGGAGTACGACAGCTGGGATTGGAGGTGAACTGGTCCTAAACTAAGATTCAGACTATTGCCCCATCACAACCCTCATCTGTGCTTGTGGCTAGTAATAAAGTGGAGGTAGTTAAGGAGTTCGTCTATCTGGGCTCATTAACAGACAACACCAGAAGCAGTGAATCAGAGGTGCTGACTCGAATAGGTATTGCACGGGGAAGTTTTGCCTCTCTGAAAGGAAATATTTGGCGCTCGAGTATCCGCCTCCACACAAAGCTTCGCCTGTATGCAGCTTATATAATTCCGGCGTTGCTCTACGAGTCTACGGAGTAAAAACATGGACTGTAGATGTGCCATGCGATCGATTCTTTACATTGGCACACTTTAGCAGCACAAGAGGTCACGAATGCAAATTGTTTAAGCAGAGGTTTTGTCCAAGAAAGAAAAAAATTGAGTGCAAGAGTTGTGGACAAATGGAACAGTTTGGACGAAGTGGGAGTGACAGTTGAAACAGTAAACGGATTCAAAGGCTATCTCGATAAACTAGGTTATTGAATGCAGATGGTTACATCAGTGGTTTTCACATAGGCTTACCTAGACTCCTAAACCACTTAAAATCACATTATTAAAGACACTCTACAGATATTGGCTCTTTATGTGCGAGGAATACTCAAGAAAAATGCTTATCGTAATAAGAACACAAGCAATGATGCAGCTTCGAATCTTGATGCCGACATCTGATGCTGAATTGTAAATGTTTCTAGCGTTCAAAAGAGCCATCATATAAATGAATTGAAATGCCGAATTTCACAGCAGATATTCTAGAGTGATGTCATATTACTGAGGAGTACTATTAACGTACTCACTGGCTCACAAGGCATACATTGCTCTGTGATGTTCATGGTATTTTGTTCATAAACAAGGTATAAATACTGTACAATATCTTTATGGATCATCATGTATGCCAAGTACAGAATGACGCTGCATGACAATTAATTGGCAAGCTTCACTACTATGTTTGCGTGTTAATGTTATCACATGCACTGTAGTATAGCATCATTGCCACGTCACCCCAGTATTAGCTGACAGATCAAGCTGTAGAATGTGACCTTGAATACTTTTGTCACGTAGGGATGATGATCGGATCATCCTATGGTATATGGCAGTTATCATTTTTGTAGTCTATGGGAACACGATGACATTCGCGTCAATCATTCTGCTTGTCCTGATATTTGCGTCAAGATGTCAAAGAGGGTTTCCGAAAGATGTGTTTGCGTCATCCGCTCATCTGAAGATGCTGGCGATCGAAGAGAACAACTTTATCGAAGCCGTCAAGCTTTCCATCAGTCAGGAGAAGATGAAGGTCCTGTTGCTCGAACGGTCAGTATATTTTTAGGGTGTCCCGTCACTTCCTGGACCGTCACTTCCTGGACCGTTCCTAATGTTCTATCTGTTAAGTGTATGTACACAAGTGTATACACTATGATATACAAATCGTGGTGATCTGCAATAATACTTAGAATTACTTACTTAGAATATATAATGTAGAAATTCAAGATATTTCACTTACTTCCTTATAATGGTTTGAGTAAGCAGTGGACCAGTGACACAGACTAGAACTATTCAAATTTTGAATCGTTGGATTACGGTTACGGTTATTTTTTACCACCTACACTGGGCGGAGGGGTCAAAAACTGCCCAAAATTTGTTGACACAATGGACAGCCCCCAACCTACCTACCTATCTACCTATCTGCCTATTTACTTTCATTTACAATGACGGTCCAGGAAGTGACGGTCCAGGAAGTGACAGGGAACCATTTTTTAGTCTCACATTGTTTTCTGTTGCAGCGGTTCTCACAAATGACATATCCTAGTCTTATTTTTCTTCCATAATCTATGATGACGATGAGTTTGATACGAGATGACTCCAGGTCTTCCTGACTCTTGCCATGTGTGTTGCTTCTTCCAAGTTCAGATTTTTTTCCGACATCTTCTTTTATATCCTTATATCATAGTGTGACGAAATTGTAAAGATAAACATACCATTTTAAAGCGAAACGCGTAAGTAGATAAAGTTAAGGGAGTTCTAGGTAAGTTATGTTAAAGTTAGTCGCTAGAGGGCGCTGTTTGATAAAATGAATTTTATAAGTCTAGCACACCTCGACTAACGATATTCTGAAAGTAGTGAAGGGTAAGGAAATTACATAGAAAAAGTCTAAGATAATCGGTAGGTAGCGCTAACGTACAAAACGTCTCGTTAAGTTAGGTACAATGAACGTTAAGCACACCACCATAAAGCAAGTAGCCAGTATCATAAATATAGGCTTAGACATTGAGCAAGATCGAGCGGTAAGCGATCAGAGCTGGTTAAGAGACGTAAGAGCGGTCAAGGCTTTTGAGCCAGACTGAGTGTAAGAGACGGACAGGGTCGATTAAGAGATTAAGACGGTTGAAGGTACATGAATTTAGAGTACATGAGTACATTTGAAAGAAACACATGTACATGAGATCTGGATAAGAGTACATTTAGTGAAAGTACATTCAGAGATAGTACATTGAATGAGTACATTGATAAAGGAGTACATAGTACATTCAGGAGAGAGAACATTAGTTCGAGTGCATTCTGGAAGGAGTACATTAGTGAGTGCTAGACAGGTCTTAGCCAAAAAGCTAAGGGCCACATACGTGTCTTGAAGTTAAGCACCCGTGTAGAGATTGGACTTGGTATGCTCATGGCAAAATTATAAAAGAGAAAATTTTCAAGAAATTTCAATATCTATTTGTCTCCTTTTGTCTTATTTGGCAAAAGCATGAATAATTTTGCCTAATGTATTTGCTACATTTTTCATTTGAGTTGAGTCAGAGTTTTTATTTTGCTATTTATTCAAAACTCAGAAAATTCTTTTCAACCGACCGTTTTTTCTTTAGGCCTCTGCGCACGCGCACAGCTTTAGGGGGGACATTGCTGAAGCGACTGATGCATGTTTTCTGTCACAGACTGATTTCTGAAGTTGAATTCAGTCGTACTAAGTCTGAAAATGATGACGACTCTACAAGTCATCCAGTTGATGTGTTCCATCTCATCCATCGATTTACCACCACCTGGAAGGCGGACATTTTCCCAGTTCTCTTCGATTCGACCGCAGTGGAAAGTAAATGTCAAGAATTTCTGTGCACACCCTTACTGTTTATCAAACCAGTTTCAAAGTCAGACCGTATTGACAATAATTGTTTCATTAAATTTTCTCCAACAATCTGTTCCTGGTTTATATTTAGCGAAATACATTTTAATTGCAGGCTGTACGACCTCTTGCCATAACAGAAATGCTTTTTTCAGAGTTTTTGTATGCCTTTCTATGACACAGACTCCCAGGCCCGAGGAGAGAGGTGCAGCCGGTACATTGTTCCGGGGCCCACGGAGCTCAAAGACGCCCGGGTTCGGTGATGATGATGTATTAACAAGCCATAAGAAGACTGACAACAAACGCACTTTTTCATACTTGTACTTGTAACGAGGACCCGGAGTTCTACTTTTTCTAAAAAGACCGACAAGCAAAAAAGGTCAACTTTTTCACACACTTGGCAGGTCAAGGGCCCGTGACTATTTTTTGTACCGGAAATTCTCTCAGCAGCCCTGCAGACTCCTATAATAATTGAAGCAGTGACAGACTACATTTATTAGGCTACAGACCATAATAGGGGACATTGAGTCCCGTACGTCCTCTTTTTGTGATAATTTAATTTCATTTTAGGACCGATCAAATTCTGGTCCGGTTATTATACCATGTACAGTAATCTGTAGCTAGGAAACCTAACCGCACGCTTGCAACCACTGACACCAATCGCGTCTTTATATACAATGTTATACATGTATAAGTTTTCGTAGGAATTTACACTTATGATTTAAGACACTCTATAGCAAAGACTGGTAAGTAAAATCTCGTAAATTTATATAGCACTTTGGTAGTAGTACAGTAGTAGCTGCTTATTCTTATGCGCTTAAGCATTTTTGAAATAGCTAGGCCTATAGACAAGGTGGGTTGTCGGCCGGTGACACTAGTCTATTAAAACCAAGGCTCAAATCAATATATAGACTTTTTTTGGTTGCTCCCATCCCAATAGACACTTAAAAAACCCTTCGACTTGTAAGATAATCGTTCTTTAGATCGGCCTATGTCAAATTTTGAATTTGCTGTTTATTTACTTTCATAGTAATATGTTAATTTCTGATAATGACACGATTGTTGGAATTTTCTGTTTCAGTATGCAAAGTCATAAATAATAAAAAAATAACAATAATAATAGAGATGACCAGGGACGGTTTCACCATGGGATGACTGGGGATGCACCCCCACCCCCAATAGCCTTTTTCGAGCATGATTTAAAAGGTAAAACGGAAAATCCTTGTTAATAACTTTTTTGTTTGACAGACTTCTCAAGCAAAATTTAGTCGGTAAAATGGAAATATTCTGCTAATGACCTTCTTTTGCTTGTCAACCCTTTTCGTGATTTATTGCACGGTACGTACCACGACCTTACTCTCTACAAGTCGCACCCCATATTACTATGTTTTACTTGTTATTATTACTATTATTCGCAGTAGTAGTAGCAAAAGTGGTAATAGTAGTAATAGCAGTAGTAGTAGTAGTAATAGTAGCAGGGTTAGAGTTGCCGGGGTTTGAGGGGTTGACCCCCCCGCTAACTTTGCAACCCTCCCAAAAATCGCATATCTGGTAGCTACATGCAGTTTCTGTCATACATTGAATTTCAGTCCTCAACCCCCTCTAGCTAAATTTCACAACTCCAACACTGAGTAGTAGTAGTAGTAGTAGTAGCACAGCAGCAGCAGTAGTAGTAGTTGTAGTAGTAGTACAAGTATTATTATTATTAGTAGTAGTTGTAGTTGTAGTAGTAGTAAAAGTATTATTATTATTATTATTATTATTATTAGTAGTAGTAGTAGTAGTAGTAGTAGTAGTAGTAGTAGCAGTAGTAGTAGTAGTAGAAGAAGTAGTAGTAATGAGAGACAAGGGGTGAGTCAGCCACGAATTCGGGGTGGGGTAAGTCTTAGGATTTGTGCTGAGCCTTAGCCATAGTAGTTGAAAATTTGTCTTACCATGCTGCCACTAATGCTCCTGTCCATAACTTAGGCTTGGAAAATTTGTGTGATTTAGTCGGTCACAGAACAGCAGAGAACAGGAACTTAGAGGCAACCAGCCGAGCAATTGTCATGCAAGGCACCAGAGAGCTTCGAGATACATTTGACGCCAATTTCCGAGACTATGCGCAATCAGTTCACAGAGTGAAAAATATCAAACCTGAGTGGTCAAAAATCAAGACACTGTAGCTGGAAGAAAAATTGGGAAGAAGCTAGCTCAAAATTTGAAATTTGATGGAAGACTTCTTAAACAACTCGAGCAGTTGAAGAGTTACAGTGAACCCTTTACCTCGTGTGATGAAAATGATGAGTACCTGTAGCGAGAAGCCTTATCTGATGAAGTAAAGAAGACAAGGATGAAGATGGAAATGCAATACAGGCGTGATAGCTGCCTGTCAGTGCCCAGTAATAATCCAGTGTTCCAAATTTCACATAAGAAAGGCAAGGAACTGACAGCAGAAGACTTTGGAAAAAACGCGAACTTCTGATTGCTAAGAAGAGTTTTGAGTCCAGAAGATATCTGCTTTTGTGTCTGCCATTGACTGAATAACTATTGCACTATAACATTTCAATTATATTCTCCAAATAAAACTGATAAACACTTCTTTAAATAAGAAAATGTGTTTAGTCTGTAGTAAACGTCGGACAAATATTTCGAGTAATGCAATAAGAGGGTGGGCTTTTCAAAATGCCCTCCGGGCCGATCTAAGAAATGATCATGAGTTCGATCCAACCGTGTTTTCTTCCTCTATACATGTAGGAGCAATGAAAAAAAATATTACACCCAAATTTTTAATTTATCTGCACCCCCTAATATAGTCTATGTTGCCACAAGGCAGCAGGTAAATCTATTAATATCAAATTATCAATGCTGTGTTTGTGTTGTGTTTGTTTATAGACGCATACGTGTCAAAGACGATGGGCGTCTATGTGTGTTTGTGTGTGTGTGTGTTTGGCTCTTCCTTTCTCAATCAGGGCTCGCCATCGGCTATGGCGGAACTGGCTCTTACTTGACCGATATGTAAATGCCATAGATATTTTAAATTAAGGTGTCTATGGTAAATATGGTAAATACATATTATATATATATATATATATATATATATATATATATATATATATTGGATGTGGGCCTATGTATAAAGGGCCAAAATAACCATTTCGTTCTTGTGTGCAGTTAAAAGAGTATATTCAGCTAGTATTATGAAATTTACGCATATCAATTGATCTGTCATTAAAAGATATTGTGCCATTAAAATGCAAATTTGTGCCCTCTGAAATAATAGCATTAATAAGGCTTGATTATCTTTAATATAAATTATAAGAGAAAGTGAGGGACCATCCATAAATGACGTTACGCACTTAGGGAGGAGTTCAAACATTTGTGACGATGTGTGACGACGGGGGTTTCCAGAAATGTGACCACATAATACTAAATATTGCTGTTAATACCGCAATGCTATGTTACCGCGAAGTTGAGCGTATCTTGCACTTATAATTCAGTTTTAAAAAAGAATTTGAAAAATTTCTGAATATCGGTTAATTATTATAATTATAATGAGTATTTTTAAACGAATTCTTTGCAATACCCGCTTCATTCAAGAAATAAGTGAATTGAAATATTAATTTTTACATAAAAAAGATGGGAGTTAGCGCGTTGTGATGTCATTTTTAGGGTGGCTGACTTTTTGTGACATGTGACGAGGGGAGGGTAAAAATTGCCGTAATAGCGTGACGTCTTTTATGGACTGCCCCTAAGTAGAAATCATTAATTGGATGTTTCTCGGGTTGGTTCCACCTCTTTGATGTTTGATGCAGCGACAGAATTTTCCAGTCAGCTTATCAAGAGTAGAATAAAAAGAATATCTTTATCTTTGTTATTGTCAGTTATTTATGCGAGAGAGCAGCATGATTGAAAAATCTACTTCATTTAGACGCGAAAACTCTCCTGCAATCTGTGGAGTCACTGATTCCAGAGGATGAAGACTACGAAGGAGCTAAAGTATCGATCATCCGCCTTCAACATACTTACCAACTTCCAATTGGCCATCTTATTAACGGAACTGTCTTGGATCGAAAGACGAAACCAATGACTCAACAGATGGCAGTAGATGTTGCTGCCTATGCACTCCACCGGAGGCTTCATAATGATGCCTTGAACTGGTTGGGCCATGCATGGGATCATCTTGTTCCACCGCTCGTACCTAGGCAGGAACTCTGTCACATCGCGGCAAAAGCCCATGCGATGGTAGGTAGCAGAATATTCACCTGAGTTGGGGGAACTTTGGAGCGTATGTGACTAGCAGTTAACTAAACAATAGTTGTGATATTTATATAAATTTCTGTATCTTCAGGCTGGCACATCTCTAGGTATCAGTTGTGTATTCACTTTCAACTGGAAAGCAATAATTAAGGAGGTTTAAACGCATCTGAAAGCCATGACTGCAGTGGCGTGCAGAAGGGGCGGAGGGGGCGGTGGGGAGGTGGCTTAGGATGAAAATGTGCAAATTACTGTTTGCTAAATCGTTATGGAAGAAATTGGTGCTCAATATCATTATTAGGCCTAATACCGATGGAAACAATGTATTGAACACCAAATCGATTGATGATACATCTGTACCATTCTGCGCTAGAAATTATTGATGTGAAGTAAAATATTGATTGCAGACAGAACGGTGTTATGTTCTTAGCTCGAAGAACTTATCTTTCTCAACTCTTTGCTTGTTATAGAAGTTTCAGATATCCTTCACCAAATGTAAACAAATACACTGTAAAGTAAATTTCTACGGTCGCAATCTAATTGCTGACTTCAATAAAGGATATGTTTCTAAGCTTTAAACCTGTATTTCTCTGGCTGCCTTGATTACAATGTAATTCTATTGTTTAAGGTTGTTGTAACAATCATAGTGACCTTTTTTATTGCTGAAATGTTACATTCATATTTATTTCCTTTGTATACTGTAATCAGAAAGGCGACATGTCAAGGGCTTCAGAGTACGCAAAGTGTGCACATGAACTAGGCGAGTATTATGAGTCCAAAGGCAATTAAAATAATACATATCTGTCACATAAGCTTGCTTAAATATTAATTTAAAATATTAACATCTCAAAAATCTTAAATCGATAGGCATAGCGCCATTCGTAAAGTTCTAATGTAATATTTTTCATTCAGCAATGTATTTTTCATAGATTTTAATAATCACTAGATAGCGTCTATCTATGGTAAAGACAGCCGAAAGTTGAATCAAGTTTTGCATCATTTCAAAATAATGTATGTATTAGTGCTATTGTGGTAACCATCATCGAGATGTCTAAAGAGTAAAGATACATTATCGCAGACTGCCTGTAAAATGCTTGGTGGAAAACTGGTTTCAATGTCAGATAGCTTAGACTCTATCTAGCGATAGTTAAAGTCTAAGGTTGTTTTAGCATGATCAAAGATATTCGAGTTTGATTATTTCATATCAATCCTATGGAACGTCATGCATACCTTCTCGCATTTAGCATTGAATAAATATAGAGATGCATTGTTTTGGACAATTTGTTTTGTCATGTTCTGTGTTAAGATCCAGGCAATAGTCGATATCCGAAGGAGATGTCCAATGAAACCGATGATGGTGGATTGCCTTGGTCCGTGGACTACGAATCGGGCGCCAGACTTTGTCAGGAATTCTTGCTCGATGTAAATATATTACCTGAACACTTAGAATCATATCGTCATATTGGAATATTGTCAGACAAAGCTCGGTCATACGCGTATGACAAAATAAAATACGTGCATCTGAATAAAAAATACGCGTAGGGCCTATGATACGCGTATTTTATAAGTCTGCTCTATTACTTATAATTTGCTTACTTAGGGAGCAATGTCAATTGTGACGTCACGCCACGTCACTGTAACTGATTCCAAATTCACTTCTATTAACACGTGTTCCTCTTTTAATTTCTTTGTGCAGGTAAATGGTTAACAGACTGCGGTAATTGACGCAATTTCATGGCTTTGTAGGCCTAAGGTATTTTTGCTTACGTATGATAACGCGTATGATAAAGAGTCATACGTTAAAATACGTGCGTATGATACAAAAATATAATAAGCATGATACGTATGATCGAGCTTTGTTGTCAGATATCGAAGAACAATTTCACACAAACTTCGGCATGTCAGAATATGCAGTTCGGCTTTTGGAAATTATCTTGCATTAACGCATTAGAGCCGTAATTGCAATTGCTCTACTGTGCTCAATTTCTCAAGCGCCATATAATCCACGATATTTCACCTACTTATTAATTGTTTGATATTAGAAAGCGAGGCGTAAATACTCAAACAGCAACTACTGTACGTTGCTATCCCACGCAATGTGAACGAATTATCTTAAGTGAAGAAATATCAATGTGTATTTCTGATCTAGGGCCACAGAAGAGATTCAAGCAGCGCTGAAGCGATGTGTGTTTGGGAACGAGGAAGAGTCGTGCCTTTTATGAGAACGAAAGTGGAATACCTGAATCGGTCACCAGATGTCGTTCTTTTCCATGATTTCATTACTGACGAAGAAGCTACCAAGCTCATTCAATTGGGATCCTCAAAGGTGAACTATTAGATTTCATAAGAGTACAGTATATAATAGACATCTCGTGGGATGGCCAATGCGATTGCGAATTACTGAACAGTATTAAATAACTCTCTAACTGCGATACTTTGGCCACGTAATGAGAAACAACAATTACAGAGTAGAAGGTGATGACAGGAGTAGAAGGCACAAGAAAACGTGGCAGAGAAAGTGTATATTAGTTAAATAGCATCATGAGGATGATCATCATCGTCATTGTCATCGTCGTCGTCATCATAGTGTGACAAAATTAGTATACTAGCTGATATAGATAAGTCTGAGATCCCATATTAAAGTATATAAAAGTAGTTTGTTTAGTAATCGCTAGGTGGCGCTGATGGTAAGATAGTTAATAGAAGAAAATAAATTAATAATAACAACAATAATAATAAAGGGCCTTTAGTTATAATAACTGACTAAGAAGTAGGTAAAAGGTCTAGGTAGGTTGGCGTAGAATATTCAGTAGGGGGTCTAGGCGTCCTTGAGTTATAGCCCTATAGTTAGTTACAGTTTAGCACACATCCTTTAAGGTAGTATTGAAGCCCTAGAAATAGAGGTACCTTAGACGGGTATAAGGCCGGTAAACTGAGTTTTGACTTGGAATGCCAGATAGGGTGGATGCACCGTACAGGTACTACATTTCCGCTAGGGAAGTGTCAATCCATCGTGGAAGCGGTTCCCAATGGGCAGGGTTGTGCCCCTTCAAAAGATAAGACCGCGGCGCGCTAGGAGAGGTGAAGATCCCGTTGAGAAGGTCCGGTAGGTCCGTAAGTAGTACCTGCAGAATAGCCCACCGTGAGGTAGTACCCGAGTCGGCCAATATAGAGGTAGTACCTGAATCGGCCAAGATAAGAAGGTAGTACCTGCGGTAAGAGATAGCGAGGTAGTATACAGAGAAAAAAGTTGTGTAACGTTACATCAAGACGTGGTGGTAATTCAGCT
Organism: Metaphire vulgaris; assembly: GCA_018105865.1. NCBI lineage: Eukaryota > Metazoa > Annelida > Clitellata > Crassiclitellata > Megascolecidae > Metaphire > Metaphire vulgaris. The sequence goes on from CM030852.1 coordinate 9,453,879, forward strand.
GCCACCATCGCTTGGTGTAAGGTAACACCAAAGATTGGTGTAATCAAAACGCGAACCAGGTGTAAAGTTAACACCATGCTTTGGTGTAACCTCGTAAAAAACTTGGTTTAAGTTTCTCCCAAATTGTTTTAAAGTGAAATAGTCGATACATACAATATATAAAAATAAAAAGCACATAACAAAGCAAAGAGTAAGTTTACCCAGAAAGCAAAAGTAGGGTTATATTAACATTGCGTTGCATGCAAACCTGTACCGCTATTTACGGAGTTCTAAACCGGCGAAAGAAAGGTGTGCTAAACTCACTATCTTAGTATTGCTCCTTTTCCTTAACGTCTTGCGCCACATACCGAGCACTTGTTTCTTTGCTTCTCTACGCTATTTGGGTAATTATCATCTATGTATTGTTTTTATAGGACCTCAGACTTATTTATTATTGATTATTAATTCTTTTCATTGCTATTTTCTGATTTCGCCGCACTATAGGTTACTCGACTAGGGTAACCTTTACACTTAAATTCGTCGTATCGTTACACAAAATTTTCTCGGTATACACTTCAGTGTGACCTGGTGTAATGTTACGCGTAGGTTACTTGACTAAGGTAACATTTCGTCTCTTCCACAATGGTACAACAACAACAACAACAACAATAATAATAATAATCGCAATGATCGTAATGATCGTAACTGGGCTTATAGTTGTTCAGTAGTAACTCCGTGGTAGTCAAGCATTTACGGTTACTTACATTACCGTGTCATTTTCATGACGAATTACAATGGATTTTATTAAAGCGCTCCTTTCTGTGTTTAAAGGTCGGGATACTTGTCAATTTTCTCGCACCATGTCCATCGACTGCGAATTTTCAAGAATCGTTGCAATTCATTTTAGCAGTTTTCGAAATAATTTTAGCTTAGTGTCCAACTTACGAAAAGTCATGTCCTGGTGTTTCTATTGTGATCGTTCGTCTCTTTGACATTGAAAGAAAAGTCACTCTTTTGCATAAAAGTTATTAATTAATTAATCAATCAATCGAATTCTAAGGTCATTGTCATTCGTAATTATTGCCTCTTTCCTTCAGTAGTTGAAGATGAGGTGACATCATAGATCAGGCATTTCCTGACAGTTCTTTCTTTCGATGCCTTTTAAAGTCATAGTACTAAGACTATAAAAGACTATGTGGCTGTATTTAGGCTTGACGAAGGCTGCTAAAGCCATCCTGCATTTACATGGGTATAGTTTAATAATAATAATAATTTTTATCACTGAGTGCAGATAGTTTCGATGGACTGAGCGTGTTTTTAATGCGCAGGTGCAGAGAGCAGAAGTAATTTACCATAACATTGGGGAACAACTCGTGTCGGAAATGAGAGTTGGAAAAACGTAAGTCAATTCGTTAACATTGCCGAGCAATCAAATTGTAGAGAACTCGTCAGTCTTTTTAAATTTCACGAATTTGACCTGTTTTTAACGGTTAATTACGGCCTATATAACAATAGAGCTACTTTCTTCAACAATTTGCACATGAATCACTCTTGACAATGATTTTGGCCAAATTTCTATCTGTAATTATATAACCAAAATTACTCCGCACGGCATGATTGAGAGAAGAGAGACGAGAAAGAAAAGAGTTCTGGATTGTGGCGACTCATTTCATTTGAATATATTCAAAAAAGTCCGACTTTAAAATTAATTACTTGGAGATCAGAGATCAGTTAAACTAAGAGACTTACTTGCAACGCGGCAATTTATATCTATTGGAAGCAGTGGCATAGCCAAGGGGGTTTGGGGGTTAAAACTCTCTTTGGGCGCCGATGGAAATTTCTTAATGTGTTTCCATGCATTTGTAATTTTAGGACGCGGTTTTGACGGTCAAACCCCCCCTTGGGGCTGCTGACCAAAATTTATTGAGCGCCATAGGCGTGACGAACATTTTTTTGCTTATCAGCATCTGAAAGGACAAATTTGAGAAGGAAAGACAGGATAGATACATAGGATGACCTTTTTTGCTCGTCAAGATTTTTCGAAAGTTGGTTGCGGTCAAAAGTCAAAACCAAACCCCCTTTCTGAAAATCCTGGCTACACCACTGATTGGAAACACGTCAAATGCGTTATTAGAATGACGCCAAAGAAGTGTTGAATTTGATTGATTGATTGATTGACTGATTGACTGACTGACTGATTGGTTGATTGACTGACTGACTGACTGACTGGTTGATTGATTGATTGTTAAGCTAATTGACCTTTCAAGTCTATTTACAACACAAACAGCAGAGCTACACGCTGACAGCTTCTTAGCGTTGTGTAATTGCAACGTGGGTGATGGCCAAGGCCGGTATAAGGTTAGTTACTGTAGGTAAGGCGCTTAGTTGGGCTAGGGTTAGTTGGGTTAGGGTTATGGTTAGTTGGGTTAGGGTTGTGTTGATTATCTTGATATTCTCTTGGACAGTTATTTCGCGTACGATGACATTGAGGGACCTCTCATACAGAAACTCTCCAGGCGTGCAATGGAATACACTGGCCTAGAAAGCGAGCATCCCTCCTCAGAGCCTCTTCAGGTACGTAGTAAAATTGTCACCTTATTCGGCTAAAATTAAGATTTTTAACTCAATCTGGAAATATCACCGCGGAATTATGCTCTATTCAGCAAAGGCATTATTTTATAATATCCATACTGAAAAGGAACGTGAAATCTACCGATTCTCATTAATTATTGGGTGCTGTTATTAATTTACGGTATTAAGTTTAGCAAGCATATCCAGTAGATGATCTTTGTCAATGAACTGTATACGTGATCGCCGTAAAGTTGTAAAAGCATGTCGAAATCTTAGCTTATCTGAATTAGGGTTAAATGTACCTAGAACCAACACTGAAATTGGTAAGAGAGCTTTTCTATTTCTAGGCCCAAAAGCTGGAGCTCTCTCCCTCCGGCTGTCGGATCTTCCAATTCATTGGGTATTTTCAGATCCAGACTTAAGACACATCTCTTTCAATTAGCTTTTCCCCGAGGTCGGTCTTGCTCTTAAACAGCTCTTTCCCTCTGTCCGATCTCTGGACTGACCTGGTCTTCTGCGGATGTATTTGAAGTACCATCGATTGTTACCTTGGGTATTAGAACTGGTGCTATAGTAGTATATAATTATTTAGGATATATTTAATTTGCGAGCCATTAATCCTATAAATTTCGTAGATGATTTTTGCACTATTTTGCAATTCTTGTTTTTCTAGCTTTCTAATTACGGAATTGGAGGACATTTTAGCGCCCATTACGATCACGATACAGTTAGTCTGTTTTTGTTCTTTTAGTAGATGGATTTAAACATATGTTCATAAATACTCCAGTAAGGCTACTGATAGATATATACGTCGTGTTCTTGATTTACTAACAAAAATCGCATTGTAATGGAATATCGGACTCAATTTATGGATGATTGTTATAGAAAATGTGCTCACATTTGTAAATTCAAATCGATTTTTTGCAACAACCAAAGTAGTTTGCTGCCTCCCATTGTCAGATCCAATAAGACAATGAAATAGGTTCGTAGCTGAATAGATCTGAACGCTTCAGAACAAAAGAAAGCACCGGCGTTCCACAAAATTTATTTTGCTCCGAACTAAGGTGCGGTGGTCAAAATATTGCTCGAAATATTCCAATAGTGACTCAGTAATTACTTAGTTCAGTTTCAGATGGCCTATATTTACTTGTGCATAGAAAGACCTACTTTCTATCATCTCGCAAACCAACTAAGGGGTCAGTGGCGGATGTTTTTGCTTGTCGACCTAATTTTCGGTAAAAGTGTAGTAAACCCAGGAAAAAAATCTCTTTTTTGTCAGCCTTTTTCGACAAGTTTATTAATTTTGTACTCTTTTCATTCCCTCACCAACTTCCTATGAATTCATTCATCCCTTACCAAGAAATCCTGGAACCGCCTTTGTAGGGGTGGAAATGGGCTGAGTGCTTTGCGCGTTGAAACGGTAGGCTCACGAAGCGGGTTCAATCCTCATTAGCGCTCCTACAGGCAGTTCCTTATCCAATTTAAATCATGCTATAGTTTATGCGTTGTGCTATATGACTGTCTGAAAACGCGCGACAATATTTTTGATTGAATTTAACAATCATGTAACAACGCCAGATTACATGACCAAGGCATACTCGAGGTTTAGTCGGTTTACCTTAATTTGCCTAACTGAGTTAGGCCTAAAGCTTTAAAATACTATTTCTTTTAGACTCGAGATAACATTCCTCCGGCGGATCTGAAGGAATTTAACAATGATAAGATGGACAGAATAGCGACACTGATGATCTATGTGAGTAAAGTTTATAGTCACCTCTGTATATATATATATATATATATATATATATATATATATATATATATATGCACCAATATAATAGCTAAATATATTTTATGTATACTTAAATACTAATGTTCCAATATAGGGCCTAACAATATATACAACACAATCTCACTTAAATCACTTAAGCATTAGCAATATATGCAACAAAAACGTATCACTGTGACAGAGCAGCGTCATTTTACTACTTGTAATTCTTGTGCATTTTTGTTATTTACTCGAAATTCTTTGTAATGCTGTAAATTACTCGAAATTCTTGTGTAATGTAATTTTCTCGCAGCTAAACAACGTCGTGGCTGGTGGAGCAACAATATTTACTGAGCTCAATATCGGAACAAGACCCGTTAAGGTATTTTGAAATAGAGAAATACAAAAAACAATGCCTTTCTTTTATTACTTGACTAGAATGGAACAAATGATTCGGCATTGCCATTTCGAACCTTTAATTTTGGTTTTTTGGTTTGATTTTATGGTTTTGCTAATTAATTCTTCTTCTTTAGGTGCCATGTATCATTATGTTGGCGACCATGGATCTGTACAGTGTACACGTTCCTGTCGCTTGTAGACTGTATTAGCTCCATTGATGATGTTACAGAATATCTTTCATGTCACATGCGTGTAGCAAGCTTTTGATAAAAGTCATTCTTTGCTTCCCTCTTACTATTTTCCCTCAACCTTTCCAGTTGCAACGAGGTTTTCCAGCTTTTTCCCTCATTAAGTGTCCGGAAAATTCGAGTTGCCTCTTTCTTATAGTTTGCATCAGTTTACGTCCTGTATTTGTCATTATCAGAAGTTCTTGGTTAGTTTTATCTCTGTCCAAGTTATCTTCAGCAGCCACCTCAAGAACCACATTTTCACCACTTCCAATTTCTTCTTCCCTTGTTTAGAAATGGTCCATGTCTCGCGGCTCCTTATAACAAGACTTGACAGACATATGCTTCCAAGACTCAAGTGTAGGACAATCTTCCTCTGACATGATCGCTCCAGACTTTATCCCCTGAACTTATTCTCTTCGGACATTATCACTCTGGGTAAAAAAGTAATGAGTAATGTACAATGTAAATCAATATCATAGATTGTAATTAAAGAATTAAAATGGTAGTGTTATGCTTAGTCGATCATTTGATAACAGTTTAAACTGCCACTTTTCTGGTATATTAGTCTAGAATTCTAAAAGCGAATTAGGTGTCCTAATCACACAGGCTTTTCACACAGGCTTTCTTAGTCTCCTAAACGACACAAATCCCATTATTATTATTAGTCTTTCCACCGTTTCAATTACACTTTTTTTCGATGAATAGAAACGATTTCAATTTTGACTTAGAGAAGATTTCAATAGAGAACATTTCAATAGTGATAGCTACATTAATTCTCTTTCATCACAGCTCCAATAGATTTCGTCAAGGCGCATTGAGTAAACCAAGAGGGACTATGTAAGAGGATGTCATTTCACTGGGTGTACCAGGTAGGATAATGTCCGGGGGATTATCACCAGGGGAGAATGTCCGTACACCCAATGACTCGTATTTTAGTATACAGTGAGGTTCGTCTGCTCGTTAATATGTGTTTAACTCTGCAAATGCTGATTTGGCCATGGCTATTCTTGTTGTAATATCTTTTATATCTTTGAAAACTTGAACAAAGCAGGAATTGATGGCAAAGACAGAAGGTTACTAGCAGATTTATACTTGAGGCAGGAGCAGCTATATGGCTAAATGGTGACGTAGGCAAATGGATAAAGATCTTAAAGGGACTAAGACAAAGGTGTGGTTTATCACCGGATTTTTTAAAATCTATTTGGCGAGGAAATTTTGAAAAGATCAAGGATCTGGAAGGAATAAGGATTGGAGGAAACAACATCAACAGCACAAGATTTTCTGATGACGCAACACTATTAGCATTCTCATAAAAGGAGCTGCAGAGATTGATAGACAAACTAGCAGAAGCGAGTGAAGGCAAAGGACTGGAAATCAATACAAGAAAGCCTTTTACTATGGTATTCACCAAAAGCAAAAAGTGCCCAAATGCAGGATTCTATTAAACGGAAGAGAAATAGAACAAGTGGCATATTTCAAGTACTTTGGAAGCATTATCACAAGTGATGGAAGAAACGACGAAGACATCAAGGCAAGAATCGGCATGGCAAAATCTGCTTTCATGGAAATGAAACAGATACCAACAAGCAAGAACATTTCAAAAGGAACACGGCTCAGAATACTTAAGTGCTACGTTTGGTCAGTTCTGTTTTATGGAGCAGAGACTTGGACCGTATTAATAGCTATGAAAAAACTGAAAGCTGCAGAAATGTGGTTCTATAAGAGAACGCTAAAGGTTCCGTTGACAGATAAAAGAACCAATAGAGAAATTTTACAGGTGATGGAAGTGAAACAAATACTGATGGCTACCTTCAAGCAAAGAGAGATGAAATTTTTGGGCACTTAATGAGGAAAGAGGGACTCGAGAACTTGGCAGTTACAGGAATGGTGGAGGGTAAACGATCAAGAGGAAACACATCTCAAAATTCACAGACAAACTAAGAGATGAACTGGAGATAGACAACAATATCGAACTCCTGAGGAATACCAAAGATCGCGAAAATTGGAAGTCCACGGTCGCCGACACAGCAATGCATGGCACCTGAGGAGAAGAGAAGAAGAAGAAGAAGAATATCTTTGTCACTGTTCCAATCGCTGGCGATCCTGCTTCCTAGGAACGTGACTGCTTGATGCACCAGTCGGCCTTTTATGTATATTTGGCATAGTGGTGCTACATCAATGCAACGCTTTGATAGAAACATACAAAGTAATGACTGGGAAAGTAGATGTGCCACACAATCGATTTTTTTAAGCAGAGGGTGGGTCCAAGAAAGAAAAAAAATTAGTGCAAGGGTTGTGGATGGATGGAACAGTTTGGCTGAGGTGGGAGTGACAGTTAAAACGGTAAACGGTTTCAAAAGCTATCTTGGAAAGCTGGGTTTTTGAATGCAGAGAGTAACCACAGTGATTTTCACACAGGCTTACTTAGCCTCCTAAACCACTTTAAATCATATTATTATATTATTTGATAGAAAGGAACAATACAGTTTGAATAAATTTACAAGATTCAATTAAGTATTCGCTATTCTAACATTCGCTGTTTTGGGAGAATTTTCTTGAGCAGATTATAATATAATTTAGTGACAACTAATTTGTTTTTGAAGAATGCTGCCATATTCTGGTACAATATGATTAAGTCAGGATATACAGAGACAAAATCATTGCACGCTGGATGTCCGGTACTCACAGGAGAAAAATGGGGTTCGTACATCGTTTCAATGGGACACTTTCAATAAAGTTCTACAATTATATGTGGCGTTCCAGCCACTGGTAGATTATTATTAGCATTATTAAATGTCTAACTGTATAATTGCATATTTTATGTATTACTTTGATTAGTTTATGTAGGTCTATATTGCTGTTATACTGTTTAAACCATAGACTTTAATATCACAAGACAGAGTCTATGGTATCAGAAAGTGTGGCCAGTTTGCATGGATGGTGTGTCAAGAAATGTTTACCCTGCAGAAACCTTGAAAATTTTGGTACACTGTTGGTATGGATATCGTTTAGCCGTTTAACTTATTTAATGTGGACCAGTTGTTTAAATATTGTGTTTAGAATAAATTGATCGTCCGATTTATGCGAAATGCGGCGACATTGCGCAGTCGCTGCCGCAAATGAGCCTTCGAAAATTACATAGTAACATAGGCTTATAGTCGTATAAATCAGCACTGCACAAAACGGCTTCAAACTCAACTAATAATCGACCTAAAAATCTACTTTTACAATACGATTATAGTATTTATTTTCGGGAATCAATTGGTACAAATAAGAATTGTGGAAAAATGAGTAAAAAAAGATCAAACGGAACACATTTAAAGCAACTGGTACACCATATTAAAGCGGTGACGTCGTCCATATCTAAGTAGGCGCTGCCCTCAAATAAATATGATAGCGCTAAAGAATTATGAGGTCTTCAAGATGTCTGCGGGGTAAACATTTCTTGACACACAATCCATGCAAACTGGCTTCAACTTTGGCCTGACTTTGCCATAGATAGACGGCATCTAGTGTAATATAATAAATCTATGGTTTAAATTGGCTGTGTTTAAGTTGAGTTTTGAATACCAGGGACGAAGCTCGGTCAGCCTAGGAAGCAGGCAGCAGAGGATTGGTATTCGGTCCCAGAAAAATTAAAAATAATATCGAGAACGGCCAACAATTGTATTCCTCTCGATCTCTCCTTATCACTTTTCACATTGACCACACAGCTACAAGGCCACAAATTCAAATTAGCTCTACTGTTACTAAAGCTATGTGAACTTTTACCAACTTTAGCCTTCACTATGCTTAGTATGCTTACTGCGCTTTACAAATTGTCAGTTAATAATAATAATAATAATAATAATAATAATAATAATAATAATAATAATAATAATGCGTTTCATAGTGATTGCCTTCCAAGGGACTTTCTCGCCCTCTGATTCTAGGTACCGAGGGCATAAAAAATATACCGGTATGTGTGCGTGTGTGTGTATATAATTATATAATCGTATTAAGGTGATGATAGTGAGCGACATTAAGGACGATTCCAGTGGCGTAGCCAGCTTATGCAAAGTTGGGTTGTTAACTGGAGGCACTATGCAACTGAACACCAGCGGGGGACGCGGCAGACCCCCGCTACCCCACTTTGAACCAAAAGTCAACGGATTTACATAAATTGTGTTGGTCATATTGTTTGAAATGGGGTTGTTTAAATAACCCCGTGGCTAGGCCCCTGAGGACGACGACAATGTCAATGATAATAATTATTAAATATGATGAAGGTTAATAATGATGATCTTCAATGTGTTATTTAACTTTGTAATATCCTCTGCTTATATTATGCTATGTAGTGGCCAATAAGTGGTTTCGAGAAAATGGACAGGAATTTCGAAGGCCTTGTGAACTAACGATTTCCCAATGAACAGCGCCTGAATGTCGTTCAAGTTCCGTGTCGCAGATTCGCTCCTTTATTTAATTTGCGAAACTATGGTTGCGTCTCAACTTTAGATGTACTTCATATATTGCATTACTGAAATGAATTTTGTGAAATATACTCAGGCTTTAAAAAATGTCTGTATTTTAAAATAACAAATGCTTTAAAAGTTTTATAGGATTAAGTTATAGGTTAAGTTTTAACGTTCAACTTTTATTTTATCATTGAAAAATCTTTGATGTTGATTTATATGATAATTACTGAGACTTGTATGATTAGTCGAATAAATGACAAAGGAGTTTGGGTCTCAAGAAGTGACCTTGACTTTAAGTGTCGCGCAATTCCAGGACTCTCCGAAGATGAGGATTCCGTTGTATCTTCGCTTTCTGAAGGAATTCCTTATTTGAAACATCTTGACCACTTTACCTTGGACGACAAAGATCAGGTGTATGCTTGCTCTGCGGATCAGTGCGTTGTCCTCTTGGATTCAGAGCTGAACATGGAAGGGACCGTTGAATTTAAGGATCTGAAGAATCCTTATAAAATCCATTACTCGAAAGATGAAAAGGAGCTCTTGTTGGTTCACGGTTCTGAGCAAGATTCATTTTCCGTTCTCAGCTCAAGATTTAAAATGGAATAAACCCAGGAATTCATATTTTCATGTTGAAATTGTCTTGGTTGGCGCTTTTTGTCATAAAGCTTCATCAAATATTACTGGATTCAACTTGAAGTCAGCCGAAGTTAAAGAAAGCATATTCAGGTCATTAGCGGATCGACTGAAAATGCAGGACAGGAACATGCAAGCAGTGTTTAATCTAGACTCTTGGACTCCGGGGGGGACTGAAAAAGCTGGGGAAGGAAATTGACAAAGCCGGGGGGATTCTGCTAGGGAGCTGCTGTTAGTCCATGTAGCATGCCAAAATTTCCGGGGGGGAATTTGAAATCTCCGGAGAGGGGAAAGGGCAATGTTTCCTTCGGAAACGGCCTAGATTAAACACTGCATGTAAGACTGAAAAATGACGGACAAATTAGCAGGAGTGGAAAACGCAAGACGGACAAACGTTTGACGACTAATGCAATGAATGACGTTGAACGCTTGCGCAGTGGATTCCACATAAGACGTTCAAAAATGATAAACATAGGCTACTTAACGATAAGCACATCACTGAATGCATTACGCAATTCGATGCAGGCAATTACACTCGAGTGCAAGTCTTAAGAGCTGTCAGCCATAGCATATGGGAGCACACCACAGAGACGCTGCAGTTCACAGATGAGAATAATGGCAGCTGCTGCGGCCGACAGGGAATGATAGCGTGACTTCGGATAATATAATCCGTCTCTGTGACTGCCCCGGGTAACGATTGGTGTGAGGTTTGTCTGGTTGCACGGCGTACAGACGTTGCTCTCTTTCTATGTGGACATGCCAGATTTTTGCACCACTTGTGCAACAGGACACTGTTGCTGCAATGTCTGGAAGCTGCCCAATCTGTCGTAACCCAGTTAACCTCGTAATGCGTTTATATAATTAGAGTTATATTAACATAAGTCATTTTTAAATTCTTGTCATCATTGGTTCTTTGTGTTACTTTCGCCATTTGAATTTTTAAACATGCTATGTAGACTGCGTGATTAATGTATTTCTGTAGGCCTACTCTATTTTATTTACTTGCTTGGCATAGCTTGAAGTGCGTTTATAACTATGTGTGCTTGAAGCACATTGATAAATATTTGTTTGTAACTAGGAATGTTGTTTTTTAAAGTATAACGATGATTGTGATTACACAGTTTATGTCTTAATTAAATTGGTAGCTAGGCACCGACACGCACACCTAGAGATTCACGGTTTCAACTTCTTAGGAAGCTGCTCTACACTCTACGGGAAAAGCGATACAAATACTAAAACACCAGTGGCGGCTCCACAGGGGGCCCAGGGGGGCCCGTGCCCTCCATTGAGTGCCTGCCCCTCAGTGACCCCCTCTCTTGGGACTCTATACTTAATACTACATACCTAACAACAAATGGTTGGTCCCCATAATTAGAAGTTGCCACCCCAACGGCCCCCTCCCCCACTTGCCAAATCCTGGAGCCGCCACTGCAAGACACACCTAGGAATGGTCAATTCGACTTTTGAAACCGTAAGAGACAAACTACTATATACGAAACTCGATGAAACCCATATATATATATATATATATATATATATATATATATATATATATATATATGAATATATGACTATAGAATGCCACTTCTGACCAATACTAGTTAACGGAGTAGAGACTTGGACAAATTGGACAATATTATTATTATTATTATTATTATTATTATTATTATTCAGGACGATTTATTCGACGCCGTACGCATAGCTAAGGCTAAAGTCAAAGGCGTCTAACAACCAAAAGAAACTTTAAACAGGTGTGTCTTCATGTTCTTCAAAAACGCTCCTGGCGAAGTCTCCATGGTGACCACCCTTGGCAGGGTGTTCCACAGGATTGGGTTGCCTCTCCGAAAGGATCTGTCCCCGAGGGCAGGAGTCCTGGCCGGAGGGGGGACAAGCAGCGGATTGCGATTCCTCGACCGAAGCTGGGAACGGTATTGTACTGACGGAGCAGGTTGAATCAAGTCACGAAGATAGGTAGGACAGTGCGGATCATAAAGTGCCCGAAACGTGAGCCAGCACCGTTTCAACACAATGCGCTCCGGAATCTTCAGCCAATGGAGTTGATCTTTCAGTGGCTGTGAAACATGGGCATTCCATTTCAGACCGAATATTAGCCGCACGGCTGTGTTAATCACAGATTGGAGGAGTTCAGTCTCGTCGTAGGCAGACCCAATAAAACACTATTGCAATAGTCAATGCGCGACAGGACCAGTGCACGGACCAAACTGATGGTATCAGGTATAGGAGATATCGGCGGATGGTTTTAGTCTTCTCAGATGGAAGAATCCCAGCTTGGAGACATTGGCGATATGCCCCGAGAACGAGAGAGTCTCATCAATCAGTACTCCAAGAAGCCGCAACTCGGTTTTGGGGACTATTTCCACGCCGTCAGCCCAGACCGACTCACGTCGAATCAGGTGTTGGCCCCGCGGGCTACTAAACCAAAGCAGTTCCGTTTTGGTCGGGTTTAGCGCTAGCCGGTTTTTATCGGCCCACCGCCGAACCAAGGAGATACAGGTGGAGATGCGAAATATGGCCCCATCTATTTCATATGGGAGACATGAAGTAAGCGCCTGCACATCGTCGGCATAGGCAAAAGGGGTAACCCCACACCCTTCAATGACACGACAGATGTCGGCCACGTAAAGTATGAACAAGAGCGGTCCCAGGACTGAGCCTATAAGCTAAGTTTATAAGCTAAAATAAGCCTATCAAAAGAGTCAAAGAGACTAAACAGGAAGCTACTGTAGACCTAATGTGGCTTCTGAGGAAGATTTTGAAAATATCATGGACGGAAAAGTAACCGAACGAAGAAATACTTATACGCCATCTAGCATAATGGGAACACTGATGATTGGCACTATAGGCTACAAAACAGGCAATTAGGCTAGAGTGTATGTATGGAGACAGGGACCTAGCAGCCCTGTTAACGCTTCTTCCATGTTGTAGGTCTAATGACAGGCAGACACAAATGAAAAACTCGGTTTGCTAAGGTAAACATAAAGGTAAGATAAAAATACTTACATCAGTCGAAGTATGTATTTATATATCCTATCTATTTGCTTAAATGTGAAGCAAAACTATATGGCGAAACATAAACACACACATATCAGTGGCGGCTCTAGGATTTGGCAAGTGGGGGGGCGTTGGTGTGGCAACTTCTAATCATGGGGTGGCCAACCATTTGTTGTTTAATGTTTGTAGCATTAAGTATAGGGTCCCAACTGCGCCACTGGGGGGCAGGCACTCAATAGGGGGTACGACCCCCTGCCCCCCGTGGAGCCGCCACTGACATATATATATATATATATATATATACATTAAACGTATAAAATTATTAGTTTACTTGTCACTGAAGTATAATAGATTAGCATTAATTTATCGATAAAGTTAGTCCTATGATCGAAGGAGTGTACTACACTCAGTGTAGGGTTCGGCGCTGATCACCGAGTAGGCAGGCAGGTGGCATACGCCATTAATCTATGTCACTTTACCATTGCTTTCATTAGGCCAACTATTTACCTTCACAGCTTAACGTTGCTTCCAATTTTCCACACTTTGTGCGATGAACGACTTGATTGGCACCACGACTCAATTCCGGGATAGCCTAGTCACCAATACAAGTACGCAGTGGCGTAGCCAAGAGGGATTTTGGGTTAAAACCCATTTGGATGCCGACGAAACGATTTTTAAAACGTGTTTCCAAACTTTCCATAGCCCTACAATTTTTACTTTTGGAAGCGGTTTTGGGGGTTAAAACCTCCACTTGGCTGCCGACCCAACATAAATTCTAAACGCTATAGAATGTAAAGATGTAAGGCGATGGCCTTTTTTTGCTCGTCAAGATTTTTCGAAGTTGGTCATGAAAAAAACCAAAACTCTGAAATCCTGGCTACGCCACTGCAAGTACCAACCGCGTTTCATGTTACTTAACTTCGGTGAACTGACAGCAGCCGGTCGCGAAATAACACTGTACAAGTCAACAAGTCAGGCTATATATACGGACAACTACTTTAACTGTGCCAATAATTTCAATTTTTCAGAGGCTGCATTTGTGTAGAAATTTCGCAGAATCTTTCGGTTTGAAATTCCTGTTAGAACTTCTTTTTCTGTTGCTATTGAATTCAGCAACATTGCGCAACAATTACTGAATTGTTCACGTTCCTGTTGTCGCTTCGAAAACAAACTGTTCAACCTCACTAATATTTGACTCTGAAGATAATTCACAAATGCTAACGGTTCCATGTAAACAACAAGGCCATGAGAACACGTTTCTAAGACATCTCTGGTCAGGTATTTGTGCAAGAGCAAGAACCCAAATGAAATTTGGATATATTTATCAAAGATGGAACACCATTCACTTGTGATAGCTACGGCACACAACTGATTGCAATAAAACCCAGAAAGTTTCTTTTTATTTGCCTCATCATAATGTTCAATTGCTTCGTCACATACTGATAAACATTGTTCGTAGTCTTCTAAACAGCTGAAGTAGTAATTACAACGGTAAGCAGCGCTGATAAAATAGGTCGCCTTTGGAAAATAGTTTGTAAAGGTTTGAAGTAAAGTGTTCGCTATTAGTTCAAGTGGGAGATTTCTTTCCTTGGTATGCATAATATTTCTATTTGCACCCTCATAAACATTCGTGATCTTGTCGCGACTGTAAACGCAGACTTTCGAGCTTCTTCGTGCCAAGACCCGTATTTGGTTTTGAATGATCAAGATGTTTTCCGGAAGCGAAGTGGATAGATCAAGTGTTACCTCTGAGCCACCTTGAGAGAGTTCCGCCATTGCGTGGCGAAATTTTTCTTCTGCGAAATGTTTCAGTCTGTTCACTGCTCCAGATCCAGAAGGAATTATATTTCTGAGCTCAGCAATGCGTCGTTGAGTTAATATTGCCTTTAAAAGATTTTTGAATTCTTCACCGTCGTCGACAATTCTGTCCACGGCACTTTGTCCATCTCGTTGTGAAGAAAGCACGAACTGACTGTCTCGCTTCATCGCTAATTGCAAAAGCAGGATAAGATGATGTTCAAAGAAGAGAGTAATTTTGGTAGCATCTTTCACGTTTATGCCATCGAAAGTCATTTTCTGAATTTGGGTATCATTGGCTATAACAGTGTCTACTAATTCAGTCGCAAAGTTTAGCTCAGTTTCATCAAAATGGTCGAACATATTGCTATTTTTAATGAAGTAATTTGGACACTTTGCTTTTGCCAACCAACCTCTTAACGTACAGAGCAATTCACGAATTACACTGTCGTAAGAGCGATTAATCCAAAACTCGGGTGATTTGTTTTCGCATGTCCATAACATCAACGTCTTCATGGTGTACGTACAAATAACAGCCCTGTGGTCCATTTTTGTCATGTGATGAGATAAATTGTTTTTTACTACCCGTAGGATATGATAGAAGTATTTTTGCCTATCTGTCCAACTTCTTACAAGCAAAGTCTCAGCGAAGGAAAACGAAAATCTAAACGTAGTTGGATCATCCGGTGTATTTGGATGAGATTTAAGAACAAAGTGACAACCTCCATGCACTACCCTTTCGATAAGCTCCTTGGTTGGCCACTGGTAGATCCGCTTCCTTGTGATCCACTCATCCGCCTCTTTTGGCCACACGGGACAATGAATGGCAAAGACTTCATCCAGAGTGACATCTCGGAATGTGTTCTTTGACCCAACTACCAATTTCGATGCTATGTCACTCAGTTCTTCAGACGTAATGTAGCATGTTGAGAAGGCAGGTCCGGAGGAATTCTCAATTCTTGGAGCCCAGCTTCTGTTTAGGCATATACGCGTCAGATCATTCCGTAATCTGGCGAAACCAGGATGTACATCGTTTGTGTCAATTCTAAGGACAGTCCCGATAAATTTGTCTGGTATTGGTGCTAGGTAAGGCACCGCGAATGTCTCGTCAGTGATGATCAGGTTGTCCAGATCAGACACATTGGAGAGAACATATTTGAACGGTAATTCGGCAACACTTCCGGACATCAGGTGCTTGACTGCAACCTTCCGTTCCATTTGAAGTCGAACAAATTTCTTGAACTCCTCTTTAGTTGTCGCGTTCCCATGTAAAATATTAAAAATTATAGTTGTTAGAAATTATTTATTTAGCAATGGAATATTCTTAAATAAATGAAATGCTTCAGTCTAGATGCCTCGATCTTGGAAGCATCGACGATAAAGAAGCGAAGTTTTTATAAAGCGACGAGTGCATCCATTCAGACTTTTCCCAAACAGCTTTTGTAATCAATAGGATTTCAATGTTCCTTTCTACTGAAAATTAAGTCACAATGACTTCTGCGAGAAATCACAAGGATTTTTCGACCGGCAAAGTCGGCTTTATGGCAAAATGTGCGATTTCGAGAAGACGTTATTTGTGCAATGTACATGCTGTATGGTCTAACCCAAATTAGCCTACTTAAAATGTGTATATAACGTATGTTACATATTAATCGCATTTCAATACTGCTATATTATATACAGAATGCTTATTCCCTGACTTTCGTAATTCAGTAGCTATACTGAACCTTTTCACGTATTTTACTCAACCGTTGATCTATTATATCCGATTGGTTTCGGATCAAGAAAGAAATCGGCCAGGGCTGTACAGTAGTCTGTCTCAATCTCTTTTAAAAATCTTGGCAGTGCAGCTAAATAGTAAAGCACTACATGGCTTCCGTGGTGGATTTAGAATGGTTAATTCAACAACTTGCAATGCACGGATGGCATTTTCGTGCTATACCAGCAGCCAAATCACGCTACCTCAGTGTCTCGCAAACTGTGTGCCGCGGCACACTAGTGTGCCGCTAGAGATTCCAGCTGTGCCGTGAAAGAATTTCAGAATTTTACTATTATTTTAATTTTTTTGTTCCCTTCCTAAAAATTTTGCCGGATGAGCAAGTGTAAAAATGGCGTCATATATAGAACCTCACACCAGCCTGCGGCACAGCCTACAATACAATATATCGGACATCCATTTTTTTATATAACGTTGCGCGCGCGACGATACAACTGCCAGAAATTAACGTCTTTCGTTGACGTCACCGTCCTTGCGACCTTTACAATGTAAAAACAACAGCGTCTGAGCGCGCAAGGATACATTTGACCCAATTACCGTTTTGAAATTATTACATTGCATGTGTTGAGATGTTGCAATAGTAGGGTAACTATAAGTATAGTAACAGTTGAATTTGATGCTTTTACCGAGATTTAACCCTATGAAATTTGAAATGGATAAATTTTTGGCAAGATCTGAGAAAATGCAAGGTGGAAACGACACTAAGGAAAACAACGGCGAGAATGCTATGAACGTTACTTTCGCGTTTGTTACATCTACATATCATTATATGTGACTGCAGACCCGGCAGTTCCTTAATAAAGAACACTCAATTTAATAAATTGTTGGTTGGTTTTGTAATTTCATGAAGAATGTGCCGTGAAAAAAATTTGTTCTGTTTAGTGTGCCGCGAGGTAAAAAGTTTGCGAGACACTGCGCTACCTGCACGACTAGTACAGCGCGTGGAATCAGCATCAATAGAATTGAACAAGAAAAGTCACGCAAAGATGAGCAAAACAATGACAAACATTAATGAAACTTTTCAAGTCGATGTTGACGATGACTAATTGAAGCAAGTGAATTAATTGCTTTTCTACCTCGGTAGTTCTGTATTTTAGTCAAACTTTAGATGCACAATTGCACATATGCTATGCAGACCAGATGCCGAAGGGTACAACAATCATGCATGATCAAGTTGACGAAATCACGGAAACGCAAATAGCTCAGTTTTGAGACTCAGCTACGTCTAATAGAAGTTGTAAAGGGCGGCGCAAAAAACCGATTATATTAAATGCAAACCTAAATGTGACTAGTCCGGTTTTGTGTGTGTACTGTGTAACCCTTTAGATTGGTCTATGATTGTGACGCATAGAAGCTTATAAAAGAAGACATGCAGACGTTCAGAGCATTTTCGAATAGACGTACTAGGCTAGGAGACTATTGAGGATTATGTCGACCAGATAGATCGCAGCATAGAAGTCTACAGTATGGCTGGCCGCAGTCTATTGAAAATTACTCAACCATACGAGAACGTTCATTCTCGCACGGAAATCCCCTCCTTTGGAATTCTTTGCCGGACAGCGTGTCGTCCGTCACTTCCTTCGGAGAGTTTGCGAGCAAACTAAAGACGTATTTATTTAATATCTCGTTTCCACGTTCTATGTAAAGCACCCTTGACTTTGGCCCATGCTTTGTTACGGCGCTATATAAATTGCCATGAACAATAACATATCAAAGCAACCTAGCGTTAGCAAATATCAAAACAAAAAATTGCACTGTTTGGCCGGGCAGGCAGAGAGCAACAATTCAGAAACCATAGACAGATCTGTGATGAAGGAACTAGTAGAAGGCACAAGAAAACGCGACAGACCAAATATATCTTCATCAGATAACATAAGGCAGTGAGCGTCACTTAGCCGTGGAAACCACTGTAATAACTCCACATTTAATAACCTAATTAACCCAGATAACTTGTGAATCAGTTTGCTTTTTTCAACTGATAATTTCTCTTAATCCAGATTCCAGACTGTTCCAATTGTCTACAACTCTTGTACCAAAAGTATTTTCCATTCTTAGTCCGACCCTCTGCTTGAATAGTTTGCACTTGTGGCCTCTTGTGCTGATATAATGTGCTAATGTAAAGCAGGGTGCGATTTGTGACTGGAGCAGTGGGGGGAATACTTGGGGGTGAAGAGTTTGGAAGGATGTAGTTGTTGGGAAAATGTAGCAGTGGGGGGATGTAGTGGTGAAGAGATGTATCAGTAGTAGATGCAGTTGGGCAGTGGGGGATCTCTCCCCCCTACAAATCGCGCCCTGATGTAAAGTATCGATCATATGGCACAACAACTTTCACAGTCGTTGTATTGCATATTTCTATCAAATCCTCTCTCTCTCCTCGATTCGTTTACGCAGTGAACTTCCCATTAGAGGCTCTAGCTTGTCACATAGAAATGTATTTTCGTTAGTCATTGTCCCCAGCTCATGCTAGAATTGATAACTGCATTCGTACGATCATGTATATATATATCATCATCATAATTGCTCTCTGCCAACTCATTAGTGGCAATAGCTAGCCAGAAAAACATTTCCAGGTCTTTTTGTCAAATGTTAATTTTCCTCCTTCTGCAATTGTCAGTTGTCTTTCTTTAAAATCTTCTTTTATGTTGTCTATCCATTTTTTTCTGGGCCTGCCTCTTCCTTTTTACATTCCTTGTATGTGTAGAGTGCTTTTTGTCATATATATATATATATATATATATATATATATATATATATGACATTTAGCAAGATACAATTACTAACATAATATATGTATGCCATAATATGCAGAGGGAATAATTACAAAGAGTTAATAACTAATTTGTTACTAATACTTAACTAATAAAATATATAATATGAATTGACATCATACATAGCGTAGGATTGACTATTTAAAATTGAATACTAAATGTTTACTAGTTGTATAAAAATTATTTTCAAGTTGAAAATCCGTTAGTTTGGTAATAGTAAGACGAGAAAAGAGTTGCCCAGAGGGATATAGGCCTAAAACCCTGTCAGGTAGGCAACTATGTTTCTAGTAATAATTTTGATTATAATAATTCAATAATGATGAAATAACATTAAACGCTAAAATAATGAAGGCGTTAAAGTCTATATCAATTTAAAAATTAAATAAATTGATAGGTGAATGAGTTAGTGATGGCAGTGATTATGTGAGGTAAAACCCCACAACCCCCATGCAATTTATCCAGCTTCACTACTGCAACTGATGAAGAGGTATCCAAACTGCTACTTTCTCTCCCAAACAAACAATGTGACCTAGATCCCATACCTACCTCTTTACTCAAACAGTGTGCCATCGTGCTTACGCCTATTATAACTAGAATCATAAACCTCTCTCTTACCTCAGGCACTTTCCCATCTTCATTCAAAAACTCTTTTGTCACTCCTCTCCTAAAAAAGCCTGGTCTTGACAGAGAAGATCTTAATAACTATCGCCCCATCTCAAATCTTTCACTTCTATCAAAACTAACTGAGAAAATTGTGCTTTCTAGACTGACCGAACACCTTTCAAATAACTCGCTATATAATGCCCATCAGTCTGCCTACACTAAACATCACTCAACTGAAACCGTTCTCGCCTACATTCATGACAGACTCTTAACTGCAATTGGTCTCCGACAAGTTACTGGCCTTTGTCTCCTTGACCTCTCAGCTGCATTTGATACCATAGATCACAAAATTCTGCTCGAACGACTCTCTCTGGTTTGGAATTTCTGAAAAAGCTCACAACTGGTTTTCATCTTACCTTAAATCCCGGTCTTTTCAAGTGTCCTGTCTTTGCCAAATGTCTCTATCTCACAGTGTAGATTTTGGAGTGCCTCAAGGATCTGTTCTTGGGCCTGTACTGTTCAGCCTTTACACCACACCGCTCTCATTTTTAATTAATTCCCTTAATTTAAATCACCAACTCTATGCTGACACTCAGCTATTCCTTTCCTTCTCACCTCTTTCATTCAATGCTTCTATTATTGAGCTTGAATCTGCATTCTCATCAATCTCTGCTTGGATGTCATCTAATCTCCTCGCTCTTAACCCATCTAAGCCAGAGTTTTTTTTTTAATTGGACTACCCCAACAACTCAAAAAAAATGACAATCCTAAACTAGTTTTGGCTCCTGACACCACAATAATCCCTATTCCAACTGCTAGAAATCTAGGATTCAAATTTGATTCTTTTCTAAACTTCGAATCACAAATCTCCCAACTATTAAAAGCCTGCTATGTTCATATTCGTGACCTTCGCCGCCTACGCCCTTGCCTAGATACTAAAACTGCCTCCACAATTGCCACCTCAATAGTCCACTCCAAATTAGATTATTGTAACTCTACTATAACCTTCCCAAAGCCTCTATCAACAAATTGCAATCAATACAAAATCCTTTGGCTCATGCTGTTACTAATTCACCTAAATTCTCTCATATTTCACCCATACTAAAATCATTACATTGGCTTAAAATAACTGAACGTATCCAATATAAGATAATAACACTTACATATAGCTCACTTCAGTCATCAAAACCTGTCTACCTTAGATCACTATTAACCCCTCAGCTTCCTCGACCCACACGTTCATCATCTTACCTCACTCTGTCAATCAGTCATCCCTGAAAATTTGCAACCGTGCCTTCTCATACGCTGCACCTGAACTTTGGAATTCGATCCCAGCTTCCCTCCGCAGACTTGGACACTTTCAATCAATAAAATCTGAATCCTCATTTCCTATAATTCCTGCATTATCTCCTCAAGTCTTCAGGTCTAAGCTTAAATCATTCCTTTTTCTAAAATCATATCCTCCATAGCTGTAACAACCTAGCCTCACTGCTCTTTGGATGTTGACTTTTGCCTGGCTGATCACATACCTTCCCCATAGCTATTTTAAGAGAGGCTGAGCGCCTAAGAATAAGCATCTACTGTTGTGCTGCTTTCCAAGGCGCTATAGAAATCCACGAGATTCTACTTTACTTTACTTACTTACTTTACTTACTTAAAATATTTGATTGGTGTATACAGTACTTAAAGTGTAAGTGATGGGAGTAATTTGTCGATAATGAATCAAGTCAGTAAGTACGATTCTCATCATCTTAAATTGATTAAGGTTCACAGAGATAACAATCTGTAGACAAATACCTTCTTCTTCTTTTTCTTCCAATCCGCTTACATTGCCCCAATAGTTCTCACGATTCGACATAATCGAGTAATTTCATCTACAGATTTTCCTATTTAAAGCAAATTTTATTTAAATCACAAGATTTGTCTAAATAAGTAACAATAATTAACGGCGAAGAATTCGACCGTCCAATTCTTGGCGTTATTTCGTCTGATCGAATGAAACCAATATTCACGACGCCCTGGTCATGCACCGTTTGCACGCATAAATACCAATACGCTCAAGTTTCACTTCCCCTTTCTCTGCATTAGGGAAGCCAGTCGACATCAGTGCACTGTTGATAAGGATGTTGATGAGCGTCGCCAGTACCTCCACTTATGTGCATTGGCTGAAATGTGACTTGTCTTTTGAAATGTTGGGTTTTTTCTGTATTTACACAGTTGCCACTAACATCGTTGGCAGACGATGTAGACATGGGAATTTCCAACAGCACGCAAACGTCCTTTATTGTTGATATGCTCACCAGCTACTTCGTATAAACTCACATCTTGTAGCCCAAATCAACTTGGTTCAGATATGGGCTGTTGGGAGGCCTCAAAGTTGGATGAATGAATTTGGGGTCTCTCGGGAAAAGCAGGGCCACAGTTTCAAGCGCACAGTTTGCAGCAGCTAGGTTCACTGTGCTGTTGAGAGACGAACAATTCGCAGTTTCTGTCTCTACATAAATAGCCAATAACTCTATGGTTGCTGCTGTCAAATGTTTGCCATATTAACACATAATTACGTTGAGTTTCGTTTAATACAACTTGTTATAAATAATTAATACATGTGGGTGGCATTCTTCAAACATATGTGTTGGAAATTCCCATGGCTACATCGTCTGCCAAGTTTTGTTTTGGTCTAATTTTAACAAAGTCATTGCCAAAATAAAAAGAATTTGGTTTTATGGCTCATAGTGTATAGTCGTTTGCGTTTATACACGAATTGCGTTGAAGGTAAAATTGAAGCAAAATAAACGCGAGTCGTTTATACTATTTAATATTTTCCCAGAGAAGCAAGACACGTTTTCAAAATACAAATTCAGTTGTCAGGCTGGGCCTAAGACTTAAATTAATAGTAATGATCAAAAAAGTGAAATCAATTCACAATAGAACATCTTTTTGTATTCAGTGTCATCTTCTTAGCTAATAAGATCATGGCTTTCCCTTATGTTGCACACTAATGTTCCCCTCTTCTATTAACATGATGTCATAGCGACTGAATTCTTAATTTCATTGAATTGACCCATATTACAAAAAAGCAATATTCGTGATCAGATTTTAAAGTAATTATAATAAATGATGCCTTATTAAAAGAATTTGCGTTTATTACAATATGTTAGCAAGTTTTGTACTCCACTAAAGTGACACTGAAACACTATAATTATATTTTCTTTTGTTCATCTTTTATATATTCTCATCTGACACCCTGATCAGTGCTGCAAATATTAAGACCAGCGCTGAAGCGAAGTAAGAGACAGTAACTTGAACAACTGGCGATCGAGTGAAAATATTGGAAACACTTTCCTATGTTCCATTGTTTGTGAGGAGAAGGTCGAATGTCAAGGACATGGCACACAGTGGCGTAGCGTGCCAATGGCTACTATGGCTTTAGCCATGGGTGGCACACACGACGGGGCGAAACATTTTGGAAGCGACTTTTTTGCTTGTCGGGGGAGGTTTTAGCGAAGGCAGCAAAGTTTAGAAGGGTCGGAAAATTTAGCGGCGACGATCTTTTTTGCTTGTCAGGTGTAATAAAAGTGAAATTGGGGCGGCATTTTTTCCAGGTGCGAGCCATATACGGCACGGGTGCACGCAACACCACTGATGGCACATGACCTGGTAAAGGTCAATCACTCGTAATGTCACTGTCTGCATTCTTTTCTTAAAGCCTACATTTAAACATCAACAGAACTAAAAGTCAGTTCTACAATTCTTAACAACCGTTATGCAATATCAGTCAATTATGCAATATCAGTCAGTCAAAATAGTCAACGTTGAACTTCTAATGTCTTTGATTCCGTAAGAAAATCTGAGAACATTTTGAAATGAGATGGAAAGCCGACAGTGAGCTGTATAAAAGATCTAGAGTGTACCTGCAGGTAATTTGACAAATACGATAGATTTTTGACGAAGCCCAGTAGGTTAATCGACTAAAAAGAGAACTTTCAATCCAACATTTGACCAAGAGAAATAAGTTGAGAAATTTTGTAACAGTCATTTGTGATTTGTGCATCTATGCATTTTTACATGAACGAGACCTTTGTATACTTGTTTGATATTGAATTGATATCACCATTGGTAAATGAACGCCATCCAAGGCATTAATTGAGTTATTTAAGAATTTTTATTATGTTTGCTGACTAGCAAATCAGACCAATGAATGGTTGGTATTAGAGAGGGCACCTCGAATTACAGCAGGGCACTTATGGCAATGTCTCTGGCGCAAAATGCTAAGTATAGTCTACAACATGGACGATTAATGGAGTATTTTGCTTAGAAACTCAGACTAAATGCTTTTAGTTTGTGATAGTTTCTCTTCAAGTATTAAACTTGTATTTCAGTTTCAATCTTGATTTCAGTTGCACTGCACAATGTTATATTTCCTGTTGTACTTTTATTATATTATTACCAATTCTGATGATCTTGTCTTTATGCTATTTATCTTTTTTACTTTAGACTATTCAATGTTGCCAACAAAATTGACAGTACTCGTCGGAAGGGAGCTCGCCGTGGAAGGCGCCTGTAAACTTTTTAACTTTCTACTGGAATTTCTCACAACAGAAAAAGAAAGATACTTGGGGGTAATCATCCATAGAAGTATGAATCCATCTCACCAATGCATGGAGGCAGCAAAAAAGGGAAACCAAATGATGGGAATGATGAAAAGGACAATAGTGAGTCGAGACAAAGATATAATCATAAAACTTAATAAAACATTAGTAAGGCCTCATCTAGAACACTGTGTTCAGGCATGGAATCCATTCTTGAAAAAAGATACAGAGCTTTTAGAAAAAGTGCAGACGAGCAACGAAGATGGTCAATGTGTGCCATAATTTAAGTTACCAAAAAAGACTTCAATATTGTGTACTGACAACATTAGAAAGGAGAAGAACGAGAGAGAGAGGGTATTTGATAGAAACATACAAAATAATGACTGGGAAAAGTAGATGTGCCATACGATCGATTCTTTACATTGGCCCACTATAGTAACACAAGAGCCCACATGCAAATTGTTTAATTAAGCAGAGGGTGGGTCCAAGAAAAAATTTAGTGTAAGGGTTGTAGACAAATGAAACAGTTTGGACGAGGTGGGAGTGACAGCTGAAACAGTAAACGGATTCAAAGGCTATTTCGATACAGGCCCGCCGAGAGAAATTCCGGGCCCCTGTGCAGAGTGGCCGGCGGGCCCCGAAAAAATTTAAAATATTGCTGACGACCCTTTTTTGCTTGTCATTGGTTTAACCCAAATTAACCGACACGATGTCATGTTGCAACTCTCTCGAAAACTAGTGATGACCTTTTTCTTGTTGCTCTTTTCACACTCAGTAGCGTCATTTCACACTTTTCTTCGAGGCGAGATAATTTTTGGGTCAAATTTGGGCAAATTTTGGCATATTATGGGCAAACTTAGAGCAATTATAGGCAAATTTTGGGCAATTTTTGGACCAATTTTGTCAAATTTGAAAAGTTTTTGCAAGTTTTGGACAATTTTGACGATTTTTTGCACATTTCACATTTACAGTATTTATTTACTTAACACATTATTTCTTCATTTTTCTTGGAGGCCCGCCTGCCCCTCCCCAAATAATGCCCCTGTTTACACTGTTCATTTGGATCAGCGGTTCTCAACCTGTGGGTCGCGACCCCCCAAGGGGGTCGAATGACGATTTGCCAGGGGTCGCCCGAGACCATCAGAAATATGGGGTTGTCTCTTTTCTTGTAATTGTACAAAATTTCCTCAGTGGTAGTTACGACGTACTAGTTGTTTTACTATAATTGTCATTCGAGGATAGACATTGAGACAATTAAATAATAACGATTTCGAACATTTTGATTGTCATAGCATTATTATTTTTAGCAGCTTACATTGTGAACGAAAATAATTGTACCGTTGGTGGGTCGCCATATAATGGGGAATTGAATTAAAAGGTCGCGGCACTATAAAGGTTGAGAACCGCTGATTTGGATGCTTTGATGTCCTCAGGTCCGGGCCCCTCTTTTACTCGCCGGGCCACCTTTCTTTAGTGTTATTATTGGTATTATTTTTAATTATGCATATTCATCATCGGCCCGGGCCCCCTCCAGACCGCCGGGCATCTGTGCATTTGCCCCCTGCCCTCCGCTCTCGGAGGCCCTGTCTCGATAAACTAGTTTATTGAATGCAGATGGTGACATCAGTGGTTTTCACACAGGCTTACTTAGCCTCCTAAACCACCACTTAAAATCACATTATTATTATTAATATTCTGAACCACGCAGAACGTTCTAGAATGTGGACATTTCATTGACGCCTTTTTGTTGCTACATCGTGGCCGGTTTGGCAGTTTGTGAATTGCAGAATTAGACTACATTAACCCCTTAACAGGGAATTAAATTGTACAAGCCGCCATCAGTCTGGGTAATTAATTTTGGGTTAAAGCGTTCATATGAAAATGTGAACACATAAGTTTTAACTTCACTATATTTCAGGCTATATAGAAGTTAGAAAAATGAGGTTTGCACCGTTGTTTAGCATTTTTATTGTTCTTTCTAAATTTCCGTGCCAACAAAATTGTGGAGGTATGGTCCACCCTACAGGCTAAAAATAGGCCCCTCCACAACGTTTTGTTCAAATTTTGTTCAAAGCTCAATATCAAAATTTTTTCAGCGGTGACCTCTTTCTCTGTCTCAAGTTACTAAATAACACAAACGACGCCTGAAGTACATTTTATCACTGTAGATTAGGGAGCATGATTGGTTTTCTAAGAGAGGAATAGGAATTTTTTGTTATATTAAAAGTCGACCTTATCATACTCATGAGTCATAATTTGTACAACTGAAAACGACTAAACTATTCATCTAATATAATTTCATCAAGGAATACGCTTTATACATTTCTCATCTCCCTCTCTTCATCTCCCAAATTTTGGAGAAAGTCAAGTTAAGGAGTTTCTTTTTCGAAAATGAACTGCTGTCGAGGTGCCACTTCACAGCGACCGTATGCCTTTCCGCATTGCCATCCAGCCACGAATCCCAATTTTGTAACGCTGCTCTTTGGCTTCAGACAAACGAAACAAAAGGCGTATCCACACTTGCATGTCATATGCTTGCATTTATCTTTATGCTGAATCAATGATCCGCATTTCACACAGCAGCGAATGATTGGAACTTCTTCGACTTCACCGATTCGCTTAGTCTCACACGTCTGAAGATGCTGCAGCTTTGGGTCTTTTCCAGTACAATTTGCATTTCCGCACGTCAGGTGGTCCCCCTTCTTCCACGGCTGCAAACAAACCCAGCAGAACTCAATCCGTCTACCTTGTTTGGCTGTGCATCTTGGACATTTAACCCAGTTTTGGTTTATGAAAGGCGCATTGGAATCGCGTTCCAAGAAGTTCTTACAATGAGGACACTGTTGGACCTTTCGTTCTTTTGCGAGGAAATTATCATTCAACTTGAAACTGAATGTTTCCATTTCTTCCTCAGTCAGGATTGCCGATAGAACATGTATCACCCACTGTAAACGCCAGACGCTGTCGCAAATTGGGCAAGAGAACGCGAATTTTCCGTCAGCTGTGATGGTGTCGCAGTAGTCTTTCATAGCATCTGGACCTATTTAAAAATAAACTATGAAGACAATTGTAAATTTTCAGCAAAGAAGCATTTACCTAACCCTGATAAACATAGGCCTACCATGCTTAATCAAATACAATTACATCCGTAATGGCATAAGCTCCTACCACTATATACCCGCCTTAGTCATTCAAAGTCATTCAAAGAATAGGGGTATCTCTAACTGTCTTGAAAATATAACAAGAAATAGCACTGACACCAGAAAGTAAAGTAGGGCTTTGATAGGGAAGAAACTTAAGTGTTTTATACAAATGCCAGAAGTATTATAAGCGCAAGTAAAAAAGCTGAGTTGGAAATGTGCATCAGTTCAATCAGACCAGGTATTATAGGTATTACAGAGACCTGGGCCAGACAGGAAATAGACGATGGAGAGCTAGGTTTGAATGGGTATGTAATGTTTAGAAAGGACAGGGAAAACCTAAGTGCCAGAGGTCATGGAGCTGGGGGAGTAATACTGTATGTCAAAGAGGAACTGAATGTAATGGAAAAAAGAGATATTCAAGATGACAATTTTAGGGAAACATTTGATGTGAAATCAGATGCAAAAAAGAAAAATACTCTTAGGCGTATGCTATCGGGTCCCAGATGCAAAGGAGGAAATAGATAGTGGATTGTTTAGGATTTTAGATATAGTAGCCAAGGAAAATGTACTAATAATGGGTGACTTCAACTATCATATTAACTGGGAAAGCATGGAGGCAGACAGAAACCAGGACAAGAGATTTCTTAAGTGCGTGGATGACAATTTCCTCACACAACATGTCACTGAACCAACGAGAGGAGGTAACACTACTGGACTTAATAATTACTTCAGTTGATCAGTTAGTGAATAATATGATGGCTGGATAAAACTTAGGCACAAGTGACCACCAGACAGTAACACTTGATGTAATTTTAGCAGAAGACATCGAGAGCACACGCAGCCAAAAAAACAAAAACTATTTCCGGGGAAACTACGATCTGGCTAGGAAGATGATCGAAGATATGGACATAGGAAGCATGATAAAGGATAAAAATGCAGAAGAAAGCTGGGAAATATTTAAAAATTGCAGTTCAAGGGTTATGGATTCAACAATACCAAAACAGCGGACACTTAACAAAAAACTTCCATGGGTTACTAGAGAGGTACAGAAGAAGAGAAGGGCCAAAAACAAAGCTTGGAAGAAATTGAGAAAGCACCGACTAAAAATGCAAGGCAATGAAGGTTTGGAACAGGTGAGATTAAAACAGTTACAGTCCAGTTATGTGCAAAAGAGGAACAAATCAACAGCTACAAATAAAGCGGCTATTGCAGAGTATGAGAACAAGTTAGCAAAAGACATCAAACGGAACAGTAAGAGTTTTTATGGGTATGCAAGAAGTAAGATGAAGCGAAAAGAAAAAGTTGGACCATTAGTAGCTGATACTGGAGAAACTGTGACGGACGACATGGAAACAGCAACAATTCTGAACGATTACTTCGGATCAGTGTTCACAAAGGAAAATACAACCAACATACCAAAGCCCGTTATTTTATTTTTGTGGAAAAGAGGAGAAAGCATTCTCAGACATAAATTGCAATAAAGAGTGTGTCCTGGAAATTCTGAGTCAAATGAAAACTGACAAAAGCCCTGAATTGACAATATACATCCAACATTTCTGTATGAGGTAAGACATGAGGTTAGTGAGGTAATACCATAATAGCCACAATATTCAATATGTCACTTAAATCAGGGGAATAGTCCCCAGGGACTGGAGGGATGCAGTAGTCACTCCTATATTCGAAAAGGGTAACCGTGGGGAACCAGGAAATTATAGGCCAGTGAGTCTGACCTGTATAATATGTAAAGTTCTGGATAGAACAGTAAATAGTAAAAGCAAATATATTGGACCATCTTATGAGACACAAGATTTTAAAGGATAGCCAGCATGTGTTTATTAAAGGAAGATCTTGCTTAACAAACATACTGAACTTTTTAGAGGATATTCATGACAAGCTAAATGAAGAAAAAGCACTTGATGTAATATAACTGTACTTTGCAAAAGCATTCGATAAAGTACCTCATTCAAGACTGGCAGTCAAGCTTCAGGCCAGTGGAATTAGAGGTAAAGTTCTTGGATGGATAAAAAATTGGCTTCAGAGCAGAAGACAGAAGGTAGGTATAAGAAGCAAGTATTCATATTGAGCTTAGGTCATAAGTGGGGTGCCACAAGGTTCAGTGTTGGGACCTCTATTGTTTTTAATATACATCAACGACATCGATGATGATATAATGTCAAAAATTTCAAAATTCGCTGATGACACAAAACTGTGTGGACAGAGTGATAGTGAAGCAGAAGCAAAAATTGTACAAGACCTTAATAGACTATCCCAGTGGTCGGCAGATTGGCAAATGCTTTTTAATACAGATAAATGCTCGGTGATGCACATTTAGAAGAATGGAACAGATCATAAATTTAAGTTATGTGGGAAGGGACCAAAAGTTACAAACGAGGAGAAAGATCTAGGGGTCATCATGCATAACAGCTTAAAGCCATCTAGGCAATGTGCAGAGGCAGCTAATAAGGCCAACAAAATTCTAGGTATGATCAAAAGAACGATAGTGAGCAGAGAGAAGGATGTAATAATAAGACTTTACAAGACATTGGTACGCCCACATTTAGAGTATTGTGTTCAAGCGTGGTGTCCATTCCTGAAGAAAGACATAGAGACCTTAGAAAGAGTGCAACACAGAGCAACAAAGATGATCAAGGGATATCATAAACTAACCTATGAGGAAAGGCTAAATCAGTAAATCACTGTGGATTGACAACCCTGGAAAAAAGAAGAGAGGGAATTTGATCGAGATATACAAAATACTAACAAAGTGGAAATGCCAAGAGAAAGATTTTACAATGAAGCAGTATGATCGAACCAGAGGACACAGCATGAAACTGTTCAAGAAACGGTTGGGAGACATAAACAGCATTTTTAGTGCAAGAGTGGTGGACAGATGGAATGAACTGGAAGTAACGGCTACAACTGTAGACGAGTTCAAAATAAACCTCAGTAGTTTAGGATATTAGATTGGACAGGAACAGCAGTGGTTCACACACAGGCAGTCCCTACTGAACCACTTTAAACCTTGTTATATTATTATATTATTATATTATATATTATAAGTCAGCTCATCTCCAAGCTTTGTCTAAATTTGTACAGAACTATGCAATTCAATAACCAAATTAAAAAGCATGCAACTTTATTATTTAGAAATTAGACATATTCGGTGATTTCGAGATCTTGTTGCTAAATTTGCTCTCTCTCTCTCTCTCTCTCTCTCTCTCTCTCTCTTGTCTAATCTATTACCAATTTACTTGCTCCTTTTAATCTTTATTAAATCCTCAAAGAATTCAAAACTCTATAGCTCAGGCTATCGCTAACTTCCAGTCATGATCACATTGAACCTTCTCGTGAAAACTTACATTGGCGCCTTTGAACAAAGAATTGCATCAAATCTGGACTTTCGGATGAGAAAACTTTGCAGACTGTCTAATCTCAGTATTTTAATTCCACCCATAAGGAATCAGAGCCGTATCTAGGGGCGGGGGGGCAAGCCGCCCGGGCGCCGACCGGTGGGGGCGCTTTTTCGATGCGAAAAACTAAAAACAGCTTTAAAAAGGCCGTCAGCCCGAAAATGATGGAGAGTGTTTCCGCAGGGATAAGTAAACTTTGAAGTTTGTGTCGACGACTAAAAAAAGAAAAAGGTCATCACCGAAATTTAGGGACGCAAAATATAAATATAAATCTTGCCCCGGGCGCCGAAAACCCTAGATACGGCTCGGTAAGGAATCTATGCTATTATATACGAAAAATCCAGCTGTTTACCGATTACGCATCCACAAGGCATCTTGGCTCTCTTGATCTTGGTATCGTCGTCGTATGTGATGCCACATGGACTCGTAGTTACTTCTATGTATCCAGGCAGAGGTTCAAGATTTCTGTAGTTGCCGCCGGGAACAAGGAAGCAGATATTCACAATGGCTAAATGGAATAAGCCTTCTTCCTCGATGGTGGCCGTAGAGTTCTCATCGAGGGTTGCTCTATTTGCTAAAGAGTTGAGAAAACCATAGAGTGAACACATTAGATATACTGCTTGCCTTAATACAGCACAGCCGCTTGTTCATAAGTATATCCTGTCAGAAGTGTTTATCATTTCTTATTCTGGTGCAATTAGCGTCTAGAATAATCATGCGCCAATTATTTCGGTGAACATTAATAATATATATTTTAACATTTTTCTGATAATGTTTGTTCCTATCGTGGCCAATGTATTTCTGTTTCAAATTGCAATTTTTTTAAAGAAATCGGTCGAGTGGTAAACGCGTCCAGCTGGTCACTTATCTGACATCAACGGCTTGATGTCCAAAGAACAGTCGGCCTTCCGGAAGGGTCAGTCCACGGAGTCGGCTGTCTTACATATATTCAATGGCATCGTCGACGCGATCTCTAATGGCTAGATGTCCCTACTTAAAGTGGCGTCGCCAGGCATACTCAAGGTAGGGCCTAGGGGTACGCCCCAACTCTGCGACGGTCGACTCGGCGCCGGCCAACTCGGCACCGACAACTCGGCGATGGTCAAAGCATCGCCAGTTCAAGCGTGAGCCCGGTCGACTCGGCGACGGTCAACTCGGCGACGGTCAACTCGGCGCCAATTCAGGAGAACCAATACAATCAGTCTAGGCCAGAACATGACAGGGCAATTTCCTGCCCAAGATACAGGAACATCAAAGCTTTTCCAGCTGGAGGGTTTGGTTAAACGTATGTGGCTCTTTTAGTATTTGAATTTAGATGACGGTTAGTGATCTATTAATATGTTCCTGCTCCCGCCCCTCAAGGTCGATATTTCTGCACAATGGTCCAAGCATCCATCCAATAATTTTGAATCTATCTGAGAATATTCCCTCGTATTCCACAGGACTTTAGTTTAGCGGCCAGTCTTGTGTGTGTCGCTTTATCAAAAGTTTTGGCCAAATCTAAATATGTTATGTCTACTGCCTTGCCCGCGTCCAGCTAATAAAAAGCCGGCTCTCTTTCAGGATGTTTTCCATAGCTTTGTACATGAACTTGCGCGACGCGTCGCCGAGTTGACCGGCGCCGAGTTGGCCGGCGCCGAGTTTTCCGTTCGCCGAGTTGTCCTGTCGCCGATTTGACCGTCGCCGAGTTGGCCGGTGCCGAGTTGGTCGGTCCCGAGTCGCCGTCGCCGAGTTGACCTGTTCCGGGCCTAGGCCCTGCCATTTTTGGCCAGGCTCTGCCACGGGCCCTGCCAGACAAACAGTAAAATTAACTTAATGCGCTAAAATCCCGGTTGACATATTTCATTAGGTCCCCAAGGTCAATTAAGAGGAAGACTTTAGGTCTGCAAAAGTTCTCGGCCATTAACTCATTCAGCGCTGTGGACTCGCCTTATCGTCCTGTAGCGAAATTACTACTGTATAATAGCTAAGATAGTAGTAGTAGTAGTAGTAGTAGTAGTAGTAGTAGTAGTAGTAGTAGTAGTAGTAATAACAATAATAATAATAATAAGTAATTAAGGTCCCTTAGTAATAATAACTACCTAAGAAGTATAAAAAGTCTAGGGAGGTTGGGCATAGAATATTCAATAGGTGAACCTGAGTCTCAAATAATAAAGTATAAAAAGTAGTTTATCTAGTAGTCGCTAGGTGATGCCGATGGTAAGATAGATGGTTAATAAAACGAATAAATTAGTAATAATAATAATAATAATAATAATAATAATAATAATAATAATAATAAGTAAGGTCCCTTAGTAATAATAACTGCCTAAGAAGTAGGCCCTATATAACAAGTCTAGGGAGGTTGAGTGTAGGATATTCAGTAGGTGGAGCTAGGCGCCATTGAGTTATAGCCCGATAGTTAGTTGAAGTTTAGCACACTTCCATTAGGTAGTGTGGGACAGTGGGAGCCCTATAGATAGGTGTCCCATAGACGGAAAAGGCCGGTAAACTGAGTTTTGACTTGGAGTACTAGATAGGGTGGATGTACTGTACAGGTAGTACATTTCGGCTAGGGAAGTATCAATCCACCGCGGAAGGGGTTCCCAATGGGCAGGGTTGTGCCCCGTCAAAAGATAAGACCGCGGCGCGCTAGGAGCGGGAAAGAACCTGTTGTGAAGGTCCGGTAGATCCGTCGGTAGTACCCGAGTCGGCCAATATTGAAATAGTACCTGAGATAGCAGAAGTAGAGGTAGTACCTCAGAGAAGAGATAGCGATGTAGTACCTGAAGTATAAGAAAGAAGGGCAGTACCTGAGAGTTGAGGTAGTACCTGAGAAAGGTTGAGGTAGGACCTGAGATAGGAGAAGTCGAGGCAGTACCTGAGATAGGAGAAATATGGTCCAATAGAGAGAATAGAGAGAAGGAATCAGTCATCTAATGGTAAAGCCTTAGCCTAAAAGCTAAGTTGACCACCCACACGCCTTAGTTGAGAAATCTAA